>WOVY01002882.1:0-16855 GCA_013436015.1 Rhipicephalus annulatus | reverse complement strand
TGGCCTTGTTGCGCCTTTGGGTAGCGTGGTGCGGACTCGGGCCATCCGAGTCCCCGGAGAGGACGAGTAGAGAAGCCGGAGAAGGAGAAAAAAATGTTTATATACAGTATTTACATGGTAGCGTGGTACAACATGAAAAGAGAATCACCCACGAGCGCCTCTGCGCTAGCGTTTTTATACATCGTCCGCCTTCCCAAGATCCCTTGCAAGGAAAATTATGCGCAGGATACTCCAATGAGATCGTCGTCTTCCTCTCCGTCCCCGAAGAGGGAAAGCCAAACACCGCCTCCCTCTGAACCTAGGAAAGGGGCAAGGCATGCCCAGTTCGCTGTTTGGTGAGGGAGACCCCACGCGCCAGCGTGGCACCACAGTGAGATGACGTGGAATCCCATGCGCAAAGTCGCTCCTTGATGCCGCCAGGTTGACTCAAGCAATGCAGAATACCCCGTACAGCTGCTGGGTCGACGCTGCTTCGGAGTGTTGCTCTCGGCTGCTGACAAAAGCTTGGCCAACGACTTTTGTGTCAAGAGGAGCCGGCGACGTGGTTTTTCCCGATTGTCCGCGTCCGTCGCCGTCCCGGTGCAGGGTTGACTCATCAACAGCTGCCAGGTGCCAGCAGGCGCGAAGACCACGTGGAACTTGGGCGAGGCACAACAGCACCCCCGCCGCCAGATGATACATCGGGAGGTCGAGTTGTTCCATGCAGCTCGGCCGGATCGATGTCGGCGACGTTCCGGCAAGGCTCTTGCTTTCTCGAAGGGCCTGGTCAAACTGGAATGCTCCAAAGAGCTGGCCTCTGCGCACCGCTTCGGTGAAAAGGGTGACAAGCTCCAAGAAACGACCTTTGTCAGCCACACACAATGCGACAAGCACCGCGTGCACGCCACTCTCATCGCCAGGCCTCAGATTTTACAAAGCAAACATCTTATCTTAATAACTTAAGCTCAAGGAAACAATGTGCATACCAATCGGGACAAGTGTCCAGTAACTCTTTCATACGTAATTCCATTTGGAATCGAGATAACATAATCAAGCTAAACAAGCAAACTGTAGAGCTCGGGACAACGAGGGAGTCAGTGAAAATTTCTCTACGCCCTCACTGTAACACATTGGAATAAAAAAAAAGTACACATAAACTAGGTAAAGGTAAACAAAAAATCAAACAAACCTTCCGCGTCTTTTGACGAGTCAAAACGCTCGACTTAGGGCGTCTGCATTTGTATGAAGGCCACCTCTCTTGTAGCGCACCTCGAAATTGTGCTGCTGCAGTGCTATGCTCCATCTGAGCAAACGACCATTCTTAGGTGACATTTGGTGTAACCAGGTTAGTGGAGAGTGATCAGTTTTCTATAATAAACTTAGAGCCAGCAACATAGCAGCCTAGTTTTTGTACGGCCCAAACAATGCAAGCACATTCTTTTTCCGAAGTGCTATAAGCCTCTTCCCTGCTGCTCAATTTGCGACTCAAATACAAAACCGGCCGCTCCTCTCCACTCTGGTCCGTCTGACATAGCACTGCTCCTAAACCGCGTTCGCTTGCATCACACTGAATAGTGAAAGGTTTTGCAAAATCCGGTGCCCTCAAGACGGGTTTCTCACTCAATGCGTGCTTCAGCTTCTGAAAAGCGTCTTCCTTCTTAGAGTCCCATTGAATGTTCACAGGTTCGGTCTTGCGTAAACTATCTGTCAAAGGGCTGGCAATCTCGGAGTAATTCGGGACGTAATGCTGATAGTAACCTGTGAGGCCGAGGAATGCTCTCATCTCGGTCTTAGTGCTGGGACGACGATAACCGACCACCGCGGCTACCTTGAGTTCGGACGGTCGACGACGCCCATTTCCTACAATGTGCCCTAAATAGCTTACTTCAGCACAGCCCAATGACATTTCTCTCTCTTTACCGTAAGACCTGCATTTTTGATCCGTTCCAAAACCATCCGAAGGTGTTCAACATGGTCTTCCCATTTGTCCGAAAATATCGCCACATCGTCTAGGTAAGGCAGCGCAAATTTCTCGAGCCCGTGGAGAACCTTATCCATCAGGCGGCTGAAACAATACGGCGCGTTCTTGAGCCCAAAGCTCATCATCAAAGGACGAAAAGTGCCCAGGGGTGAGATAAAAGCAGCGTATCGACTCGCGCGCTCTGTCAAAGGGACCTGCCAATACCCCCTAACAAGGTCTAACGTAGAAATGTATTTCGCCTTAGACACTGTCTCTACCCTCTCTTCAATGTTAGGAATAGGGTAAGTCTGGTCGACTGTTACAGAGTTCAAGCGGCGATAGTCCACGCATGGCCTTGGATCACGGCCCAGAATCTCAACCAAAATCAAAGGGCGTGGTGAAATCACTGTCTGCTCGATGATAACACCTAGGTCGAATCATGCGGCGAATTTTCGGCCTCTAGTATCTCTCTCTGTCTAGGTGACACCCGATACGGCTTACAGCTGATCGGCTTGTTAACCGTCAGCTCAATGTCGTGCTTAATCACATCCGTTTTGCCTGGCTTCTCGGAGAAAACGGTAGCGAATTCCTGTACTAAAAGCTCTAAATCTTCCTTTTGAGCCTTACTTAGGGTGTTCCCTGTGTCTACCCCTATCTGACACATGTGCTGCTGACCGTGCCATCGGAAAGACAAGGATTTCCGCGCCCTCATCCTCAGGAACATTGAGTGCAAGGTTTACTACTGCATTTTCGTCGCATGTAGGGTTTCATTAGGTTACTGTGATACACTTGGGGGCATTTCCGGCCCCACTTTACCTCGTAGTTGGTGTCCTGAAAAGCACTGACATCACTGTCCGCTGGTCCCTCCCATTGTACGTCCAGCTTGTTTTTTCTTGAAGGGCACAACAGCATCACCTCAATCGCCCACTCTAAAGGACTCGCTTTCGAGCTGACTTATCGTAACGGGCCTTGGAAGCGCCTGTGCTGCGCGCATGTTTGCTCTCCACCACCTTCGCGTGTAGTCCCCAGTCGCCCCAATAAATCCGGTACATAGGAGAACCACATTAGGGTCCTCCCCATATTCCAGTCCATGACTCTCGTATCAAGTGCAGCGGATCCTCTCAAGTTCCTGCCGTAGACAAGTTCAGCCGGGCTAAAACCCGTACTCTCGTGTTGGGGCCGACCTCAGAGAAAACATCGCAGCTGGTATACACCCCTCCCAGTCACTTTTATGCTCAAAGCACCAAGCTCGCAAAACGCGTTTCATGACCGAGTGCATGCGTTCCACAGGGTTCGACTGTGGATGGTGAATAGAGCTATGCGCTATTTTTATCCCGCAGCGTTCTAGGAATGTAGTCGTAAGGCAGCTTGTGAACACACTTTCCGTTGTCACACTGTATCTCCGAGGGAAAACCCACCCGAGAAAAAATAGACAACAATGCGTCCACCACGCATACTGAACTCAACTCTTTCAGTGCGATTGCCTCCGGGAAACTTTGGTGGCAACGCACAAGCGCGGGTCAGGACGTACCGATATCCTGATTTAGATGGAGGCAGAGGCCCCCACGATGTCAATCACGAGCCGACGGAAGGGTTCTGTGATTATTGGCACTAGTTTTCATTGGTTGCCTTTCATTTGTCTGTTGATTTTCCTATCCGCTGACAAGTGTCGCATTCACGGACAAACATCTCTACATCCTTCCAGCACCCGGGCCAGTAGAAACTCCTGAGCCAGCTTAGCTTTCGTTTTCTTTATACCTAAGTGGGCCCGCCCATGCGTTGCTGTGGGCCAGGTCGAGAATGTTCCGCCGGTATTTAGTGGAACTACCACTTGGTTGTAGACCCGCCCTTTAGCGTTCTCATACCTGCCGATGCAACACCTCGTTTTGGGTGTAGAACGAAACGTTCTTCCTAGAGTTACCTTCCTTATGTATGGCATCTAGCAGCATAGAGAGTGCGAGATCCGCCTTTTGATCGACCACTTAGCGTTGCAACGGTCGGTTTCTGGCTAGCTGACACCAACTAGTGACGCGGGTGTTACACCGAGCCTGTCACCAAGTCCTCGTTTTCGGGGCGTTAGAGATATTTCCTCGCTGTTGTCGACCATTAGCCCCCAGTTTCCGTCTCGACAACTCGCATGGCAGACTCATTTTCCGTCGCAACTACCTCAGGTTTTCCTACACTGCCCCCCGGACGTCGCTCCCCAGAGGGTGAGGCTGCTCAGCTGTTGAGTCAGCTCGCGCGCCTTCGAACGGGGTAAGGGCCATGCAAGCTATTTCGGTGGCAAATGATTTTCCACGTGTTTTTAACCATTTCCTCAGACTTAATTTGAAAATAGGTAAGGGAAGTGCTCCGGAAGGTTGGCTGAAATTGCTGCTCCGTACACAATTGGCCGAAAGGGCCCTCGATTACCACCCTCGCTATCGGTAGGCAGACGCTTTGTTTTTCTGCCACTTTGCCGAATCCAGGCACACTCTCCTATATAGTCTTCGGAAGATACGCAACATTGGATGCGCTACATCCATTGTGGCCGCCGAGTCCCTCAATACCCTACACATTCGGCCGTTCACTGAGAGTGTCCTCATGTAAGGCTTCAACAGCTTTAAGCTATCCTCTGACTCCTGAATTGTGGCAAATGCCATGTGCTTCTTACAGCTCCTGGCCATGTGGCCCTTTTCTCCGCAGCTGTAGCAAAACAACTGGCTTCCGCGCTTCTAACGCATGCGCTATGTCACCAGGGCGCCTTTTGAACCTGATGAAGGTGCCGCCTTAGTCCCCTCACTGTCCTTTCCCTGCTGACTGTCTAATAACTTGGAATTCTCGGGTTTCCAGTTATTTCTTGCAAACCTCTTGCGTCCCTGGTTTCCCGACCAGCTTTCTACCTTTTCACTTTTTCCGAAGTTCGTGGTGTACTGCGGAGACTACGGTTACGTGAGCAGTAATCTTCGGCGAGTTCTGCTGCCCTGTTCATGTCTACGTCTTTCATCCTATCCTGCACCCAAAGCCTTACCTCCTCGGGAATTCCCCGGTAAAACTGCTCAAGTACCATCAACTCAATGACCTTGTCAGGGTTGCCATAGACTTGCGCGCTTTTGAGCCACTCTTCAAAGTTGGCTCTAATTTGGTAGGCATAGTCTGAATGAGATTCGTTGCCCCTCTTAGAGTGCCTGAACCGCAGGCGGAAAGCCTCTGTCGATAGGCGATATTTTCGTAGCAATGCAGCCTTTACCCTGTCATACACCTCGGAGTCCTCTTTATTCATTCTTGCGATAACATCGGATACTTCGCCTGGTAGTACGCATATCAGTTTTTGTGGCCAAGTCTCCCTACTAAACCCTGCATTTTCGCATGCTCGCTCAAAATGCACGAGGTATAATGCAATGTCGTCACCCGCCTTGAAGGTGTGGATTAGATCCTTTATCTTTGATTCTCCACCCCCTGAATTTCGATTTCCCACGGACATACGAAGCTCAAGTTCTTTCAGACGGATTTCATGTTCTTTATTCTCGCGATCCCTCCTTATTTCCTCCTCTCTCTGTTCACGGGCTAAGCGCTCACGCTCCTCTTTCTTTGCCAAAATGGTTTCTCTGGCCTCAATGGCCTCTTCTAAACTCACTTCCTCTTTTCCCAAGTGCTCCAAAATTTGTTGTTTTCTTTTAACCGAGCCGACCGAAATATTCAGCTCCTGACAAATTTCGAGGAGTTCTTGGACCTTAAACTTCTCCATCTTAGATATGCACACCGTTTCTCTTCTAAGGTAATTTTGCCCACGAGCCACCCAATTCTTGGTCTGTGAATCAAAATTTACCAAAATCACCCTACCACGTTACCGACCATCTGCGCTAACGAGTCTGGCGAAAAGAAGAGCAAACACGCGGCACTCACCACTTCGATGCAGCCGACGCAGGCGAATCCCATAAGCTGCCAGCCACTGTTGCGCCTTTGGGTAGCGTGGTGCGGACTCGGGCCATCCGAGTCCCGGAGAGGACGAGTAGAGAAGCCGGAGAAGGAGAAAAAATGTTTATATACAGTATTTACATGGTAGCGTGGTACAACATGAAAAGAGAATCACCCACGAGCGCCTCTGCGCTAGCGTTTTTATACATCGTCCGCCTTCCCAAGATCCCTTGCAAGGAAAATTATGCGCAGGATACTCCAATGAGATCGTCGTCTTCCTCTCCGTCCCCGAAGAGGGAAAGCCAAACACCGCCTCCCTCTGAACCTAGGAAAGGGGCAAGGCATGCCCAGTTCGCTGTTTGGTGAGGGAGACCCCACGCGCCAGCGTGGCACCACAGTGAGATGACGTGGAATCCCATGCGCAAAGTCGCTCCTTGATGCCGCCAGGTTGACTCAAGCAATGCAGAATACCCCGTACAGCTGCTGGGTCGACGCTGCTTCGGAGTGTTGCTCTCGGCTGCTGACAAAAGCTTGGCCAACGACTTTTGTGTCAAGAGGAGCCGGCGACGTGGTTTTTCCCGATTGTCCGCGTCCGTCGCCGTCCCGGTGCAGGGTTGACTCATCAACAGCTGCCAGGTGCCAGCAGGCCGCGAAGACCACGTGGAACTTGGGCGAGGCACAACAGCCTGCAGCTAACAGTAAAATTCGCGAAGTACCTCAGGTAGTCGCATTCGCAGTATGCGCACGAAATTGAAACGAAGAATTTAAGTTTGCGCCTTTTCATTTTCACCCCTAAAAAAAACATTTTCCAGCCAAAGGATTGTAAAAGCAATTAATCCTCATTTTACGGTGCCTCGACGCTTGTATTTGCCTCTGTTAACGGTTACGCAGTATTGAAAAGAACACAGCATCTAATTAAGGTTGAACCTCGAAGTAACTTTGGTTATCCGACTCAGTATCTGCATCTAAATCTCAGTAAACATGTAGGCGTAGGCAGAATCAGGTTTATTTGTGGCACACGGGCCTGGTGTGCTGCCTAGCTACCCTACTGGGATATAGGGATGGGAATCGAACCAGCCACCAACCAGGCGCCCAGAGCGTTAAGTGCCCCTGAGCCACCGCCGTTGGTTGCGGTCACCCCCCCCCCCCCATACCCCCGCCCAAGAACCAGCTAAAGTGCACGGAGTAGTAGGAACGAACACCAGATGTATTGCACCCGTGCAGGCTACAAATCAAGTTTGGGAGTAAATAACGGCTGAAGTAGACGCATGCGCGACCGAAGCGATGCCATATAACGCCTTAAAACAAGAAAAGTATACGAGGACAAACTCACCTTCATCATCAACCTCGATGGAGACGTAAGGTTCATTTAGACTGGTAAATATTTCCTTCGTCTGAAAAAAAAAAAGGAACGAGGATGAAGGCTCGTAAATCACCCGAGCTAGCACTCTGGCATGCGACTTTCCCTTCGCAAGAACAGCGACGGGACCCCTGAACAACAAAACGCGTGAACTGAAGGGAAAAAAAAAGCACCTTTACACTAGAGTTACTGTATATGCTAAAGGTAACATATACAGTAACTACTTTACACCACGCAACTTTTTACGAGGTTGTCAATAACGCAATTTTCAGACGCAACTTTCACGATATATCACAGCTGTCTGTACTTTATGCTGCGCAGAGGGCTGGACTTGGTGGCACGTTTAAGACTACCTCCATAGATAGGTACAAACTGGGCAAAAAAAAAAGAATAATAAATAACACAAAGCGCAGTCCTTAATATAAAACCACAGTTGCTAGAGGTCGAAGACGTGTACAGGCGCAAATATTCGCGACGGGAAGCGAGTGCCGCAATAAAAGTACGGAAACTACGCATCGCGATGGAATGCATTGTTAATCACACAACAAAACCCATGCACCTTAAGAGGCACAGGGATTCAAAGCGGATGAAAGCGTTAACTCGATCGTTAGCCTATCAGACATGGAAGATATAGATACAACCGGAGTCCTGTCGTTAAGGGTAACAACAGCACTAAAATAAGACACTGATGAAAAAAATTCTGCCAGCTTTGCTTGACTGAAAACCGCGCAACACATGGCGTGCAGTAGGGCGAATGTAAGCGAGTTGAACTAAGTGGTATAGGAGTGGCGGGAGCAGTAGTCCAGTTAGCTGAGGGAGTAATTGGTGGGCGTGGCACATAACCACAAGGGATTTACTCCCTTTCTGCGGGTAAATCCCACTACGATTTACAACGGTCTCCGGACACGAAAGCATCGGGAAGAGATAGAACGGCAGGCAGTATATATTGATCGAATTTCGAATGACTATACGCCTCTGAATTAACTACCCCAGCTATGCAAGCAACCTGGCCACACTCCCAAGCCACCCTCATCTTTCAAGCGCATCGCGGTAGCGTTATTAACATACCTGCTGCGTGTGTACAACGAAGCCCGCTAACAACGACAGCATTATCGAGCGAAACGCGTAACTATGCAGAAAATTCCGGCAGAGCAATTACTCGCACAGCAGATGCAGATTGAGCGCCACGGAGCATACGTTGCAAGCAGCCGTATGCGCAAACGAATAACGTGCTCCGTGGCGCGAAAGCAACACACGTGACATCTCGCTTTGGTACAACACCCCTTTGCAGCAACTAAAGTGCAGCACCGAATGGTAACACCAAGCCTGATATCGTCCAATGTGATGTTCACAATAAGCAAGGACTATTATACACTTGTATCGGTCAATTGTCATTATGTTGTGTGCTCGATATATACACTAATCCACTATTTCCGGGTTTGTTACATTCGGGTACGATTGTACCACTTAAAAAAAGCTTTTTGATGATGACAGATACCGAATTGGTTCTGATAGTAGACACTGAAGTCATTGAAAGGGCGGAGATAGCTGCTGTCACGGCTCAAAAATAGATAACATCACGCGTGAAGTACGCTGATAGAGAAGTTGGGGCCTTTTGGAACTGCCGGTCAACTAAACGTGAAGTGCAGATATACCGGACCATCGTGAGTAAGAATAAAGCTAAAATGGCGCTTTTTTTTCTGTCCCTAAAATTTAATATAAAAAAGCGCAAATAACGGGACACCTGTGGAACACACGAACAAAGGCGCTGGTCTTCAGTCTTTCCTGGGCTTTTTTTTTTTTAATTGCGCGAAATTTAGTCACACCTTCACGCCCGAACTGTCACTTAAGCAGCGTTTATTTACAAGCACATTCCTACTGGGGATCGAATTCCTACTTCACACTGTTGCGCATCCTAGTACAAGATGAATGATCCTACAAGCCGATCGGGGCAACAATGAAGTAACGGAAGTTACCATGACGTTTTCCTTTTCAAGCAATTACGCATCGAACTTTCAAGTGGTCCGCAATTAGTTTCGGGCGTCGACTTGACTTCCACTCTTCATTTTACTCCTGCAAAGTACTACCACAGCGGAGGCAAATACTGCAATGCCAAGGCGCAATCGACTTCCGTGAAAACGGCGCGATGCATGGATCGATGACAACACCGACCGATATATTGCACGACGTAAAGTAAACCAAGTTCGTTTTCCTTTCCTATTTCGGCAGGTCTGCGCGGAAGCAACGCCACGCACAAGGAGCGCGCTGCTGAATAATTGAAAAGGACGACAGGCACGCAGAGCAAGTGTCCCGCCTACTTAATGGAAGGTCCGAGACACGGCCGCCGCTAAAGTGAAATGACCATCAGATTTCGTCATCGACCACAGACGGTGTCGGCTTTAATGATTCAGCCGTGCGCCTTAAGTAATCGGCGCACCTTTCTTTCTTTTCCCCTTCTTTCACAGAGAGAGCTAACATGTCAAGAAACGCGGATCCAGGATTTCCCGGCTGGCGAGCACATACGCCTACGGGGAAGCCGTGTTCCAGTCGGTGTCCTTGGAAGGAGCGCGAAGTGCGCAAAGCGCTTTGAGTCAGTGTTATAGTTATCAATGAACGCCACTTTCTTTTCCTTTTTTTTTTTGAAAAAGCTACAGTGTACTTAGGTTATCTACCATGTGTTACGATAACATGTCAAAGCGAACAGCCGCGAAATACCTTCTCCCCCATCTCCCCGCTTTATTTCCTCCCCAAATCAGTGTAGCACCTACGGGATACACGCAGCTTCATACGCGCATGCAAGCAAAATGCAGTTGTTTCCAACCGATACCTATTTGACGCGTGGACATCCGGAACAGTTGTTCGCTCTAGCTTAAAAGTGGAAACACAAAGACTGCGTTGCTTAAAAACACGGTCGTTTAACGGGAAGGCTTTTGCGGCAAGTTGCACGGAATATGTCTTCGGGCTAGTCCACAAAAGAACACTTGTAGCTCAAACGGCGTGATAATTGATGACAAAAGCAGACCAACAAACGCCAAATTGGTAAAGCGAAAACCGGTTTAGAGTGGTACAGAATATGCGATACCCGCCAAAATTTGCGCGCACGTGCGAGTACATAATTGAATGAAACTCTCGCAATTGGCACACACCTCTTATTTACGTCAGTTGACACCGGCGGTAGATCACACCACCATAAATAAAATCTGATACGCTAAAGGACACTTACCCGTACACACGTTGGGTCATCAGAGGCACTAAATATCACTACTTTGTTTCCTTTGATAATCTTCTCTATGGTGTCCTTCGGGTCGCTGCCGTTATGAATAGGCGGCATGGTGCTGGCTATGAGAAAGTTCAGCACACGCGAAAATTGTCTACAAGTTCTAGATGCCGACTGTACGTGCTCACATGTCAAGAAAAGTGCCCGATATGCCCAAGCGCGTAGGAGCGCGCGGAACACACTAGTGAGCACAAGAACGGCGCGGCCCGCACACAGGTACGGTACGCCCAGTTTTTGCAATCCTGCCCTTCGCGTGAAAAAGCGGTTCATACGACAGTAGCGCCGCCAAACCAAGAGAAATATAAAAAACTGTTGCACGCCTAGCATTTTCTTAGTTTGGCGGCGCTGCCTGTAAACCAAAATAAATACGCTTTCGATAAAAAAACTATTTTAGAAGGTTGTGACTGACAGTTTTAAAAAAAAAATGATTTCGCCTATTTGTACAACTTGACAACAAAAGAAACTGCTAGGCCCAGAATCAGTAGAGCAAAGCGCGCCAAATTTAAACTGACAAAAAGCTTGCTGGCCTTTTTTCCGTGGTATATCTCGTTATATGGTGCGGGCATTTATTACAAAGCTGGTTTTTCTTTTTCCCACACTCATACATGTTAAGTCAAACACGCGTGAAACTTCTCACGACTTAGTGAGGATGGTGAGGAACGAATCTTCCGAGGCGCGTTCCCCAAAAAGTAATCGGGCGGGCAAAGACATAACGGATTAGCATGAAGTGGAATAAGATATGAAATGAAATAAACCACGGAATGGCCAAGCAGTCGGGCTAACTGGTCGAAACTATGCATGAAATAATAGGTACAGTGCTCCTGAAAGCACGTTCAACGAAAATACGTGCGGAGAGTTCTGGCAAACATGTCGACGTGTAGAATGATTGAGCACATCGAAGTGGCCATCCAGACTTCACACAACCTCACAACGGAATCCGTGCAACCACCTCAAGCGCATATAGAAATTAAATATTCACTGCGAAAGCTATAGGCAATACCTACATTAACTTTTCTCGCAGTTTAAATTCTTGTAGTAAATGCTCCTTAGATGCCGTACATAACTAAAACGAGGGCAGCGTACATCGAGTACTTGAGGATAGTGCCCAAAGCAGCGAGAATCCCCCTTTCCCCCCTTTTATTTTTTGGAGGAGGGCGGATAAATTCCAGAAGACCTACCTACAATTCACGTGAAAAATTATTGATCGTTACACCGAAGCTCTCCAGCAATTTTAATCGGAAACCTATCTGCTTAATCAGCCTGCCGACTTACAAAATGGTACCTTTGTTTATGAAGAATGACAGCACTCAAGGGGAAAAAAAACAAACAAATAAAAGCGTGCAAGGCTGTTGGAAAACTTGAAGCTCGGCATACATGTCTTCTTGTACCACGGAACTTCACTGATAACTGACACAAAAATTCTGCAAGTGGTTTCTCGCATCGGGATAAGTGGGAATCATTACTTCACAACAGCTTGGGCTCATGTGACGTGAATAGAAAGAAACTATTACGTTAATGGCTTCGCAAGCCAGACATAGTTGTCTTCGATTCAGCTTAAACGGCAGCGGTATGACGTCATGAAAGGCACTTCTGTTCGTAGCGCGACTCTGAGCTGTTAAGGAGGAACCATATAATTTCTCCCGAGAAACTCTATGGAAGAAACTATCTCTCGTGCAAATTAAAGTAAAAACGGCTGATCAATTGTGTCGACATTGAGCAGCAACGGCTTGAAATCTTTACAGACAGACTCCGAAAGGGACATACTATACTATACGGGACATGCTATGCTTTGCTCCTCACTTCCCTTTCCCAACCTTTTTTTTTTCTACTACAGTATATAAGGCTTTCCTTTGCTGCGTGCTTGGATAGCCGAGAGGTTTTCACGCTGCCTTCGGATCGTGGGTAAGCGGCCTCGAATCACACCACCTCACCAAGAATTCATTTCCCTCTGTACTCGCTTTCTCGCCCATAAAAGTTATTCTAAAATCCCTAGATTTTTCTATTTCTAGATTCTTCACTTTTACCTAAGTAGCCTAAGTACCGAAAACTGCCTCCTCTCCCGGCTCTCTCACGCGCGGCCGAAGACTGCCGCTATTAGCTTCTTAACTTCGAAGATTTATAAAGCCACGTATGTCTAAGTACGCGTAGCCTTTATCGCGAAATGAAGACGAGAGACGGACAAACGCAAAGAACTGATGATTAACTTCAGTAGAGTGAGTTTATTTCGCGCTAAAAGCTACCGCAAGAATGAACCAACTTGCCCAACAAGTCACTCTACTGATGTCTAAGTACATTAGCCACGCATCCTTCAGCGGACGTGACGCGCCTTAATCCTCCGGTTGGTGCCCCGTTGCTATAGTGAGCGGTGGACTTGTTCAACCAAGTGCTGGCAAAGCGTTAGGAAGAACATGGCTGCCGAAAACGAGCGTTAGCCAGCGACATTCGTCGATGGCGCTCCAATGGTTGTCGGCACTTCATAGGAAAAAAATCCAGGGACTCATTCCATCTTACACTGGGCAAATCAGCGCACATATTCTGGGAGCGAAGTAGAATGCGCGTGCCCGTTCATCATAATTTCTATTCACGACAAACGGGGCTTCCCTGACTGTTAATTTAACGTTGTTAAAACGAACAGACCTACAGTCCTGGTCGAAAGTTCCCAGGCCACGCTTCTATAGAAATACATGGGATAGTGGCCTGGGAACTTCTGCCCCCCCCCCCCCTCTTGCACGCAACCTCCAGAGCAAAAAGCTATTTTCAAAACCAAAGTCCAAGCTCTAAGGTGAGGTGTCATTAACCGGCGGCGAGCATATGGTACGGGAGCATAGCCCTAGAGGAGGTTGTTGCGCCAAGGTTTACAACCCAGGCCACCCACGTAAGTTTGACCGGAGTCCTAGACACTGGTTTGACTAAAGCAAGCAGCGTTGAGGTGCGTTGGCCTTGGGGCAGTACCAATATGTGTGATATAGAGTCGGTGGGGTACAACACAACTAGCAATGAGGTGTATGTGGGGCATGTATTAGTGCTTGCCCCAAGCGCGCGCTTTCTATTCTCGAGAAGTATAAATTGGTTTAGGAAGTTATGGGCCAATCCGAGGGATATCAGGTGAACTTTCCATTCCTGATGGCGTTCTACGCAGTCCACGGTCGGAAGATAAACCTCAAGCCAACCCTGGAAGTATATCTAAGTATGTCTAAGAACACCAGGTTACTCAGGCCTCAGCGTGGGCCCGTGCGTTGCCCAGAAAAAAAGAGCGATCTCTGGTCCACTGCAGGTGGGCTAATACTGCAGGATGAAGATATCCACAAGAAGCGAGCTCAGCAAGAAAGTTTGGAGGGAGTGGTTGTGGGGCAAGGACCACAGGGCAGCCTGCGAGTCTTGTCCTGACCATCATTTCATGAGGCGTGCTCATGCTGAAAGGTGGCTTCGCAGCAGCGTGGAAAAATGCCGTGAAACCACCTAAACACGGGAAATATCTGCTGTGACACCATACCGAGGTTAAATGTAAAATGTCATTTTTTATGAAAGGGAACACGCGATCGCGTGACGCTCTCTACAGCGACTGCCTACAGTATCTCGCAGCGCCTGTCAAGCGGCCATAACTCGTTTTGTTTGCCGATCATCATCATCATCATCATCATCATCATCAGCCTGTCTACGTCCACTGCAGGACGAAAGGCCTCTCTCATGTTCCGCCAGTTAACCCGGTCCTGTGCTTGCTGTTACCAATTTATACCCGCAAACTTCTTAATCTCATCTGCCCACCTAACCTTCTGTCTCCCCCTACCCCGCTTTCCTTCTCTGGGAATCCAGTTGGTGACCCTTAATGACCAGCGGTTATCCTGTCTACGTGCTACATGCCCGGCCCATGTCCATTTCCTCTTCTTTATTGCAGCTATGATATCCTTAACTCCCGTTTGTCCCCTAATCCACTCTGCTCTCTTCTTGTCTCTTAAGGTTACGCCTACCATTTTTCTTTCCATTGCTCGCTGCGTCGTCCTCAATTTAAGTTGAACCCTCTTTGTGAGTCTCCAGGTTTCTGCTCCGTAGCTAAGTACCGGCAAGATACAGCTGTTATATACCTTCCTCTTGAGGGACAGTGGCAATCTACTTGTCATAATTTGAGAGTGCCTGCCGAATGTGCTCCACCCCATTCCCATTCTTATTCTTCTAGTTACTTCAATCTCGTGGTTAGGCTCTGCGGTTATTACCTGCCCTAAGTAGACATAGTCTTTTACAACTTCAAGTGCACTATTACCTATCGCAAAGCGCTGCTCCTTTCCGAGGTTGTTGTACATTACTTTCGTTTTCTGCAGATTAATTTTAAGACCCACCTTCCTGCTCTCCTCGTCTAACTCCGTAATCATGAGTTGCAATTCGTCCCCTGAGTTACTCAGCAATGCAATGTCATCGGCGAAGCGCAGGTTGCTGAGGTACTCTCCATTAACTCTTATCCCTAACTGTTCCCATTCTAGGCTTCTGAAAACGTCCTGTAAGCACGCAGTGAATAGCATTGGGGAGATTGTGTCCCCCTGCCTTACACCCTTCTTTATTGGTATTCTGTTGCTTTTTTTATGAAGCACTATGGTAGCAGTTGATCCCCTGTAGATTTCTTCCAGAATGTTTATATATATTTCATCTACGCCCTGATTCCGCAGTGTCTGCATGACGGCTGATATTTCTACTGAATCAAACGCCTTCTCGTAATCTATGAAGGCTATGTATAGTGGTTGGTTATACTCTGAGCATTTCTCTATTACCTGATTGATAGTATGAATGTGGTCAATTGTTGAGTAGCCTGTTCTAAATCCTGCTGATAGATGACGCCAAATGCAAACGCCTCTTCTTTTGCTGTCGGTTGATGGTCCTGTAGGCAGCCGCCACAGAGCGAAGGCCATACGCTCACGTGTTCCCCTTCATAAAGGTCAATGTACACATTACCTTTACCTCTACAATGATTTTTTATACGGGATTAACAAAAATTTTTTGTTAAGCCCATTTTTTCAAATCCTTTCAGTCGGAGATTTCAATTAAACTCAATTTTGTAGGTCGGCCAGTAAGCAG
The DNA here is from genome assembly GCA_013436015.1 of Rhipicephalus annulatus. Classification (NCBI taxonomy): domain Eukaryota; kingdom Metazoa; phylum Arthropoda; class Arachnida; order Ixodida; family Ixodidae; genus Rhipicephalus; species Rhipicephalus annulatus. The sequence continues at coordinate 1,318 of WOVY01002882.1, read as the reverse complement.
CTCATAAAGTTCAAGATAAAATGTTGTTCAAGAGCCCGTATTTACAATATCCTCTACGTGTACTGCCAACCAGGCACAAACAACAAGCGAGGTTATACGTGAACAAAGAAATTGCAGAAGCGGTTGCACTGTTCATACATTTCACTGCATTTTAGTTGTCGTAAACTTGCATTAAGGCTATTGGGCAATATGTTATCCCTCTAAGTAATTGATTAAGTAAAATGATGAAACTATAAAATAAACATTATTTTGGGCATTAATTAATCTTGAGAATTAATCGGCACAAGTTTTCCTTTTCATTACTTGGTGTATAATGACGTAATTGTATTTTGGCTGTGTTATAATATGTACTGTAATAGCAATTTGTATTTACTCCTGTGCATGTGTTTCTATTATGTCACAATTTCTGTTAATATGCCTATTTAGGGGGGTTGCATTGTACTGTATTTCTCTCACCTTATGCCTCTTCTGGGGCCTGTGATGTATTATTAAATGAACAAATCGAAACACGTCAGTCATTTTTTTTACTGCCATAATCATGTGCATCCTAAAATAATAAATCAAGGTACTTTTGTTAAAACTAATTTGGCTTATGAATGGTTAACACAGCAAAAAGCTTACTGGCTCACCTGTCTATTCACAGAATAGCATTGCGGGAAATGCCACAAACAATCACAATTTCTTTTCAATATGACTATGAAGTCGTATACGCACACCTTATGCTGCAAATAGGAGGCGAGAGAGCGGGTTTTGTCTGTGCGCTTCACTTTGCTGTGAAGCAAGGTGAAGCGTACATACTCTACTATTCGTTACTCTACCATTAGTTTGAATAGTCGCCTCAACTTGCATTCTGCTATGTGCAACTTCTTTTACCTTGTTAGCAGCAGAGAAATGAGAAGGATGGATAAGAATAACAAGTATGAGAACTAACTTCTGTGGGCAAGAAAGCATCAGACTACGTACAGCAAGGTGAAACTCTACAAGGCTCTTCTGCTAAAGCTGTGTCAAATACTGGTATTTTTTACTTAAATAAGATTTAAAAAAATAGGTTTTCTTAAGACCACTAAAAACATGCTTCATTCGTCACTGTGATTACGGTCTTTTAATTTTCACCAAGATCTAACCACATGTTTTGGCCAGTCGTCAGCCCCTAAATACAGTAAATCTTAGGCTTGTGCAAATAGTGAATTTTAGGTTCGAAGTGAATAGCGATTTTGCTAGAATAATTTCAATAGAATAGAATATGAAGTATAAAAAAGGCCATATTTATCATGACCTAACCAACCTGCAATAATATGTTTTTAAAATTGAAATAAGG
>WOVY01002881.1:0-92509 GCA_013436015.1 Rhipicephalus annulatus | reverse complement strand
GTATCGCTGAAGCCAAACTTTCGGTGCTCTTGTCTCAGCAAATCTGCGTTGCCCGCGGAATAATTCAATTTAAAACGTGGGATGACTGAGTTGTGGTAACCAATTTTAGTGGAGCATACCAACATTTGACCAAGCGAACAACTATCGCTCATTTCGAATCCATTGACGATGAAGCGTGTGCGACGATAGCCCCAATTTCTGCAACCGTTGAAAGTGACACCGCGATAGCCGATGCAGTCGATGTCAATCCGAACCTGTCATGTGCGCAGAAAGAGCAAATCCGCTGTGTCCTCCACATGTTTAGCGACTGTTTCGCGTCTACATCCAAGATAAAACAAACGCCAACCGTAAAGCACCGCATTGTCACTGACATGCTGAGCGACCCATACGTCAACACGCCTACCGAGTATCACAAAAGGAAACAAGAGGCTATACGTTCTCAAGTGAAGCAGATGCTCGAAGATGGCGTAAAAACCCTCAAACAGTCCATGGTCGTCCCCCGTCGTACTAGTAAAAAAGAAGGACGGCACTCTCCGATTTTGCGTTGATTACCGCAAACTCAACAAAGTCACAAAGAAAGACGTTTATCCGCTTCCGCGCATCGACGACTCACTAGACCGCCTCAGACGTGCCCGATACTTCTCCTCTATGGATTTACGCAGTGGCTACTGGCAGATCGAAGTTGATGAACGCGACCGAGAGAAAACAGCATTCATAACGCTGATGGTCTGTACGAATTCAAGGTGCTGCCCTTCGGTATGTGTTCTGCCCCTGCGACATTCCAGAGGATGATGGATACAGTGCTCTCCGGTCTCAAGTGGGAAGCATGCCTTGTTTACTTAGACGACGTCGTTGTCTTCTCCCAAAACGTTTGAGCAGCATTTGCAGCGACTTAGATCTGTGTTTGCTGCAATTCGCACGGCAGGCCTATCACTGAAACCAGAAAAATATCATTTTGTTACAACGAATTAAAGTTCCTCGGTCACCTTGTTAGCCCTGATGGTATTCGGCCTGACCCAGACAAAAACATTGGCTCTTGCAGACTTTCCACCACCTACCAACAAACGTGATGTGCGTCGATTTTAGGCCTCTGCGCATACTACAGACGCTTTGTGCAAAATTTCGAAAAACATTGCTGAACCCCTTACTCGTCTGACAAAAGAGGACGTTCCTTCGTGTGGGGCCTTGAGCAAACCACGCGCTTTCTCCGAGCTCCAGCAGCGCCTTCAGTCTGAGCCGTTACTCGGACACTACGACGAATATGCCGACACTGTACTACACACAGACGCCAGTAACATCGGCTTGGTGCAGTCCTCGTCCAGTGGCAAGGCGGCGACGAACGCCCTATTGCTTATGCGAGTCGGATTTTATCATCTGCGGAGGCGAATTACACAACAACTGAAAAGGAGTGCCTAGCTGTTGTCTGGGCAATAGCTAAATTCAGACCGTACCTGTATGGTCGCCGTTCAGAGTTGTTACCGATCATCATGCGCTCTGCTGGTGGCGAACCTTAAAGACCCTTCCGGACGTCTGGCAAGGTGGAGCTTACGCCTTAAGGAGTTCGATTTGACAGTCGTGTACAAGTTGGCCGGAAGCATACTGACGCGGACTGCCTTTCCCGAGCTCCTCTTAGACAGCGTCAGGTGATCACGATCTCGACGGTCGTTTCTCTGCGCCGTTAGTGTATCCGACTTGGCCGAACAGCAGAAGAACGATTCCGAGCTTGACAATTCATCGAATATCTCGAAGGCCGTACGCCGCATCCACCTCCAGCATTCGCCGCTAGTCATCATCGTTCTGCGTCGCAAAAATATCATCTATAAAAGAAACTTCGACCTTACGCGACTGAGTACCTGCTCGTTGTCCCGCCAGCGTTACGAGCCGATGTCTTGTCCGCCTGTCACGATGAGCCTTCCTCAGGCCACTTGGGATTCACACGTACCTTGGCCCGGATTCGCCAACACTACTACTGGCCTAAGCTCAGTCGAGACGTGAAGCATTACGTGAAGACGTGTCATGAGTGACAGTGCCGTAAGCACCACATCAGCGCCCAGCCGGCTTTTTGAAGCCCGTCGCTCCTCCGACACAACCGTTCCAACAAATTGGCATGGATCTACTCGGACCTTTTCCCAAGTCTCGTGATGGCAACCGCTGGATTGTAGTCGCTACTGATTACATGACGCGCTACTGCGAAACGAAGGCATTACAACGTGGCAACGCCCTTGAGACTGCCCACTTTTTTATGAAAAAACATCGTCCTCCGACATGGAACACCAGCAGTTGTCATAACTGATCGTGGCACAGCTTTACCGCCCGGATGATACAAGACGTCATGCAGCTTAGCGGCACAGTACACCGAAAAACTACTGCATACCACCCAGAAAGCAACGGCCTTACAGAGCGACTAAACAAGACGATCGCCGACATGCTATCCATGTATGTTGACCAAGACCACAAAAACTGGGATGACATCCTCCCTTACGTCACGTTCGCTTACAACACCGCTGTGCAAGAAAACAATGGATTCACACCATCCGGTTGCGTCACGGCAGGGAGGTCACTACAATGCTGGATGCCATGCTTCTACCAGACAGACACCAGATTAGTGTCAAGACGAACGTATTATCAAACTGGCAGACGCGGCTCGTAAGCTTGCAGTCAAACGAATCCATAAGAAAACAATTCATCGACTCGCGCAGCGAGTCGATGAATTGTTGCTTATGGATTCGTTTGACTGCAAGCTTACGAGCCGCGTCTGCCAGTTTGATAAATTACGTTCGTCTTGACACTAATCTGGTGTCTGTCTGGTAGAAAGCATGGCATCCAGCATTGTAGTGGACCTCCCTGCCGTGACGCAACCGGAATGGTGTGAATCCAGTTGTTTCTTGCACAGCGCGGTGTTGTAAGCGAACGTGACGTAAGGGAGGATGTCATCCCAGTTTTTGTGGTCTTGGTCAACATACATGGATAGCATGTCGGCGATCGTCTTGTTTAGTCGCTCTGTAAGGCCGTTGCTTCTGGGTGGTATGCAGTAGTTTTTCGGTGTGTACTGTGCCGCTAAGCTGCATGACGTCTTGTATCATCGGGCGGTAAAAAGCTGTGCCACGATCAGTTATGACAACTGCTGGTGTTCCATGTCGGAGGACGATGTTTTTCATAAAAAAAGTGGGCAGTCTCAAGGGCGGTGCCACGTTGTAATGCCTTCGTTTCGCAGTAGCGCGTCATGTAATCAGTAGCGACTACAATCCAGCGGTTGCCATCACGAGACTTGGGAAAAGGTCCGAGTAGATCCATGCCAATTTGTTGGAACGGTTGTGTCGGAGGAGCGACGGGCTTCAAAAAGCCGGCTGGGCGCTGATGTGGTGCTTTACGGCACTGTCACTCATGACACGTCTTCACGTAATGCTTCACGTCTCGACTGAGCTTAGGCCAGTAGTAGTGTTGGCGAATCCGGGCCAAGGTACGTGTGAATCCCAAGTGGCCTGAGGAAGGCTCATCGTGACAGGCGGACAAGACATCGGCTCGTAACGCTGGCGGGACAACGAGCAGGTAATCAGTCGCGTAAGGGTCGAAGTTTCTTTTATAGATGATATTTTTGCGGACGCAGAACGATGATGACGAGCGGGCGAATGCTGGTGGTGGATGCGGCGTACGGCCTTCGAGATATTCGATGAATTGTCAAAGCTCGGAATCGTTCTTCTGCTGTTCGGCCAAGTCGGATACACTAACGGCGCAGAGAAAACGACCGTCGAGATCGTGATCACCTGACGCTGTCTTAAGAGGAGCTCGGGAAAGGCAGTCCGCGTCAGTATGCTTCCGGCCAGACTTGTACACGACTGTCAAATCGAACTCCTGAAGGCGTAAGCTCCACCTGCCAGACGTCCGGAAGGGTCTTTAAGGTTCGCCAACCAGCAGAGCGCATGATGATCGGTAACAACTCTGAACGGGCGACCATACAGGTACGGTCTGAATTTAGCTATTGCCCAGACAACAGCTAGGCACTCCTTTTCAGTTGTTGTGTAATTCGCCTCCGCAGATGATAAAATCCGACTCGCATAAGCAATAGGGCGTTCGTCGCCGCCTTGCCACTGGACGAGGACTGCACAAGGCCGATGTTACTGGCGTCTGTGTGTAGTACAGTGTCGGCATATTCGTCGTAGTGTCCGAGTAACGGCTCAGACTGAAGGCGCTGCTGGAGCTCGGAGAGAAAGCGCGTGTTTGCTCAAGGCCCCACACGAAGGGAACGTCCTCTTTTGTCAGACGAGTGAGGGGTTCAGCAATGTTTGCGAAATTTTGCACAAAGCGTCTGTAGTATGCGCAGAGGCCTAAAAATCGACGCACATCACGTTTGTTGGTAGGTGGTGGAAAGTCTGCAAGAGCCAATGTTTTGTCTGGGTCAGGCCGAATACCATCAGGGCTAACAAGGTGACCGAGGAACTTTAATTCGTTGTAACCAAATTGACATTTTTCTGGTTTCAGTGATAGGCCTGCCGTGCGAATTGCAGCAAACACAGATCTAAGTCGCTGCAAATGCTGCTCAAAAACGTTTTGGGAGAAGACAACGACGTCGTCTAAGTAAACAAGGCATGCTTCCCACTTGAGACCGGAGAGCAACTGTATCCATCATCTTCTGGAATGTCGCAGGGGCAGAACACATACCGAAGGGCAGCACCTTGAATTCGTACAGACATCAGGCGTTATGAATGCTGTTTTCTCTCGGTAGCGTTCATCAACTTCGATCGCCAGGTAGCCACTGCGTAAATCCGTAGAGGAGAAGTATCGGGCACGTCGGAGGCGGTCTAGTGAGTCGTCGATGCGCGGAAGCGGATAAACGTCTTTCTTTGTGACTTTGTTGAGTTTGCGGTAATCGACGCAAAATCGGAGAGTGCCGTCCTTCTTTTTACTAGTACGACGGGGGACGACCATGGACTGTTTGAGGGTTGGATTACGCCATCTTCGAGCATCTGCTTCACTTGAGAACGTATAGCCTCTTGTTCCTTTTGTGATACTCGGTAGGCGTGTTGACGTATGGGTCGCTCAGCATGGTCAGTGACAATGCGGTGCTTTACGGTCGGCGTTTGTTTTATCTTGGATGTAGACCGCGAAACAGTCGCTAAACATGCGGAGGATACCGCGGATTTGCTCTTTCTGCGCACATGACAGGTTCGGATTGACATCGACTGCATCGGCTATCGCGGTGTCACTTTCAATGGTTGCAGAAATTGGGGCTATCGTCGCACACGCTTCATCGTCATAGGATTCGAAATGAGCGATAGTTGTTCGCTTGGTCAAATGTTGATATGCTCCACTAAAATTGGTTACCAACAACTCAGTCATCCCACGTTTAAATTGAATTATTCCGTGGGCAACGCAGATTTTGCTGAGACAAGACCACCGAAAGGTTGGCTTCAGCGATACCACTACTGTCATGGTCTATGTCGCCATGTACTGTAACGAACATACTGGTGCGTGGCGGAAGTGTGACGGTGTCGTCGACAATGCGAAGCGCAGTCTTCTGCCGGATTGGTATCTCTAGGCTTCGGGCCATAGTCGTCAGCAAACTTTACGAGGCAGTCTCGAAGATTTATAACAGCGCCGTGCTCACGAAGGACATCCATGCCAAGGATAACTTTCCGGGAGCATTCGGGAACGCAAACGAAAGAAGCAATTGAACGTCGACTCACAGATTTGCAGCCTTGTGGTGCATCTCCCGATTTGTGTCAAGAGATGACCACCGGCTGTCCGAAGGTGTGGTCCATGCCCCCAAGGAGTCGTGACTTTCCTGAGGTTCAGCCACAAGTTCAGCGCTGATAACTGAGTAGTCGGCGCCGGTGTCGACCAGAGCAGTCACTGGATGGTTGTCGACACGAACGGCAATGTCAGCAGAAACGGGTTCGTCGGCGATGTGAGGTGTCGGCTGAAAGGAATCGTCGAAGGTCGGTGTATGGGTCGGAGGAGGCTGTTTTGATGATAGCTTAACAGCGGTCCCACCCCCGGAGGCCGCTGGTTCTAGTTTCCCCGGCGTGGACTTGGGGACCTAGGGGATCGTCCCGCAACAACGTCGGCGAAGGTGGAGTATTGATTCGCGGACGTAGAGCGTCGAGGAGACGGAGAGCGTGATTGGCGTCGCTGAAGATTCGGAGACGGTAGACTTGCCAAGGACTCTGCGATGGCGCGGGGTCGTTCGCCGTCCCTGGGCCGACGAGCGTCTGGCCGAAATTCAGGTAGGCCATCTGTCTGTACGAGCACTCCCGGTACAAGTGACCTGGCTCACCACAGTGGTAGCATAGTGGCCGATTGTCGGACGCGCGCCACACGCTAGATTTCCGCAAATTAGGGTCGCGGATTCTCATAGTGTGGTGGGCCCGGGACGTACTGCGGCATCTGCAGGCAAGTCGGTCGTTGGTTTTCATAGCGTGGCCCGCCCGAGAAGTGCTGTGGTGTCTGCAGGCTAGTCGGTCGGGGGAATAGGTGGCTGCCGGTGCAGGAGTACGTACAGCTTCCGCATACGTTAGCAGAGGAGCTTCACTTGGACGGTGGCGCTAATGGTCGTACCAGCTACCGCATCTCTTCACGGACAACGTCTGTCAGAGCAGCCACTTGAGGCTGTGAAGGCACTGCGTGAAGCTTTTGCAGCTCGTCGCGTACAATGCTACGGACTAGCTCAGCAAGGTCTCTCACGCTCGTGACATCGGGTGTTACCAAAAGTGCTGACAGACATGCAAGGTTGTCGGACCGTTCATACTGCGAAGACCGCTGTCTTAGCATTCGTTCCATGGTCGTAGCTTCACGGAGGAATTCTACCACGGTAGCTGGTGGGTTTCGCACAAGTCCTCCAAACAGCTGCTCCTTGACACCCCGCATCAGAATGCGTACCTTTTTGTCTTCCGTCATTGCAGAATACGCTCGACGGAACAGACGAGACATTTCCTCAACGAACATGGCCACGCTTTCATTGGGTCTTTGATTGCGAGAATGGAGGAGGCGTTCGGCTTGTTCTTTCCGGTCAGCGCTACCATACGTGTTCCGCAGCTGAGTGCAAAACACCGGCCAGGTTGTCAGGGCGGCCTCGTGATTCTCGAACCAAATACGCGCCGAATCCTCCAGGTAAAAATAGACATACCGCAGTTTCCGGTGCTCATCCCACTCGTTGGCGACGGCGACTCGATCGTATTGATCAAGCCAGTCTTTAACGTCTTCGTAGGGCTCCCCACGGAAGGGCTTTGGCGTTCGAGAGGCTGGTAGCCATGGTGCTGGCGGAGTCGCGGTCGGTTCACTCTGGCTTGCAGTTGTCGCATATGCCATGGTTTTGGAGCGTTCCGGAAGAGGGCTGAATTGGGGTGGTAGGCCTAGTTGCCGCCGACTGCATCGAAGATTGGCTGTTTCTACTAAGGCGTCCATGTTGGGACCGAGATCTTCCTCGTGGGAACAGTGCATAGACTATTACCCAGCACCTCCACCAGTGTCACGTTACAACTTAACTGTAAGCTGCAGATAATGGCACACAAGGACGTCAGACTGATTCGAACAATGGCAGTATGTTGTTTTTCTCTGCACGCGCATCTTTGTCCTCTTCTGAACAGCGGCACATACAAGCATGCCAGCATCTGTGTAAATAATACTTGTAGAACTTGTACTAGTGGCAATATATATATATATATATATATATATATATATATATATATATATATAGATATATATATATATATATATATATATATATATATATATATACTATATATATATATATATATATATATATATATATATTGTACCGGTGCACATCGGCCAGTCCAGTCGGGTCTTTCAAGGACGACAGCGAGCATAGCGCTGGTGGTCGGTAACAAAATCAAACTGACGCCCATAGAGGTAGGTGCGAAAGTTACCGATTGCCCAAACCATCGCCAAACACTCCTTTTCTGTGACGGAGTAACTTGATTCGCCTTTGTGAGGGTACGACTGGCATATGCTACAACGTACTCGCCAAAGTCTGGCTTTTTGCCGGGTGAGTACCGCGCCAAGGCCGACACCGCTAGCGTCCGTGTGTATTTCTGTAGGCGCGTTGGGGTCATAGTGGTGCAGAATTGGAGGAGACGTCAGGAGTAGGCGAAGGTTCGTAAATGACTCATCGCAATCGGCACTCCAAGCTGAAAGTTAGTTGCTGCCGGTGAGAAGCTGTGTCAAGGGGGATATAATGGAGGCGAAATTGCGTATAAAGCGCCGAAAATATGAACACAGCCCAATAAAGCTTCGGAGTTACTTTAGAGTGCTGGGCTTGGGATGTTCGGCAACCGCTCAAAGTTTGGCAAGATCTGGCGAAATTTCTTTTTTGGAGACGGCATGACCTCGGATGGTAAGCTGATGGGCGCCAAAATGACATTTGTTCAGGTTTAACTGCCAGCCGGCGTTAGTGAGTCACTCGAGAACTTGTTCTAAGTAAGCGATATGAGATGGGAAATCTGCATAAAAAAGCACTATGTCATCTAAGTAGCATAAACAGGTCTGCCATTTGAAGCCTCTGAGAATGAAGTCCATCATGCTTTCGAAGGCAGCAGGCGCGTTACAAAGGCCGAAAGGCATTACGTTAAATTCGTACAAACCATCAGGGGTGACGAACGCTGTTTTCGGATGGTCGGCTTCAGCCATGGGCACTTGCCAGTAGCCTGAGCGCAAATTCAGTGATGAGACAAATTCGGCTCCTTGAAGGCAGTCTAGGCTGTCGTCGATGCGGGGTAGGGGATAAACATTCTTCCGCGTAATCTTGTTTAGGCGGTGGTAGTCAACGCAAAATCTTATTGAACCGTCTTTTTTCCACACCAGCACGACACGAGAGGCCCAGGGACTGTTTGATTCCTGAATCACGCCACGTTTCAGCATGTCATCAACGTTGTCGCTAATAACGCGGCTGTCGGCCTGCGATACCCGGAAGGAACGCTGTCACAGGGGAGCATGATGACTGGTGTCAATACGATGAACCACTGCAGACGTGCGACACAATAATGGCTGGCCAATGTCGAAAGAGGCACGAAAGCGTTCAAGCAGTTGAACAACCTTTGTGCGCTGGACTGGCATAAGCGCGTTATCGATGCTACGCAGGAAGATGTTTTGGACAGGGGAGGTTGTAGCCAGGGCGGAGGTGACGGTATTTATCGTCAACGGTGTCTTTTCGCACGTTGCGTACAAAGCGAAGATGTCCTAAAAACTGTCTAAATGTCCAACGCATTCGCCGCGCAACAGAGTTGCCGAGCAAGGAAAGGGATTGTACGCGTAGACCACACCGGCACCATGCACAAGAGTAACGACGGCAAAAGGGAGTATGAGGTTCCGTCGGCGTGCGCAGTCTTCAGACGGTCTAAACAGGGCAGTCAAATCACAAACAGAGTTAGAAGAAACGGACACCAGAGTGGCAGAGAACGGAGAAATGATAGCGTCAGCAGTGACAACCAATTAAGGCACCGGGCTCGGGACGTCGACGACTGTGGTACTGAAAGGGCACAAAGCGAGTCGAGCTCCAGCGTAGTCGATGAGCGCATCGTGTGATGAAAGGAAGTCCCAACCGAGGATCATGTCACAGAACGCATCTGGTAGGACAACGAATTCCACAATGTAGAATGCATCGTTGATAAAAAGACGTGCCGTGCACGCCGCCACAGGCTTAACGTGCTGTGAGCTCGGCGTCCGTAATAAAAGATCAGTCGCGCCAGAAATTCCGTCATGACACAGCTGCGTCTGATGCCCATTACTCTCCGGGAAAGCTGATTTGGCTTTGGGTACCGTCCACAACTCCCGGATTTTCCACTAAGCTTTTGTCACGGTACCACGGTCCTTACCGCATACTGGAGCAGACATCTCCCGTACACTACGTCGTCGAACCGGTACCCATCGCCCAATCATCGCTGCCGAGGCCGCAAAACAGTTCACGTCACGCTACTTAAACCGTGCTACGACCCACCTATAGCGTCTTTTCCTTAAGTCGCCGTCGCCAGGATGGCTCCTCTTTATGCGGGGAGTAAACTGTACCGGTGCATATCGGCGCTAGCTCTGTGCCAGGGAGAGAAAAGACGACGAAGTTCGTGTGTCACGCTCTCGGCCTCCTGTTTCTGTGCTGCAGCTGTCTTGCTTGCCCTGGCGAGTTTCTTGCTGAAACTCCTCCGAAGAACACCCTTGTTACTATATATATATATATATACGTGAATGACGGTGGTGATGGTGGCGACGGCAAATAAACCAGCCGAGAATTACCATATAATTGCTATCTCAATAACGATAATCGAGTTTATTGTGAGAAAATAGCTGAAAAGCACACATACCTAGTCACAAACACCGATAGGTTGTAAGTTGTAGTTCGAAAAATCCAACGCTGCTCATTTCGCTATTCTATGTTCATAATATATTTATTTATTTAACTAATGTATTTAGCACCTACAGCCTTGGTAACCATCGCCAAAGTCGATTTCTCACTTTGGAGCTTCTCGCAATGCTTATCATGTGTCACGGGCCCCGTTTATTCGGGAGGCGATCGCCGGGCTAATTCCAAGGGCCGAAATATCGGCCCCCCGAACCGCACCAAGAAAGCGTGGACAATTTAGAAGTGGTCCTATTTGGTGCGCCAGCGGACGCCGGCTGTGGCCCCAAAGAACAAGTCAGAGCCGAGAGTTGATAAACAAAACAAAATTACATTCTCAATTATGGCAGATCAAAACGATACACAAGTATGCACACTCGACATTAGTTGAATACAATATGTCACCATTCAAACAACGTACTACGCAGTACAATCAGCCACGCTCAAAACAACGGACGCAGACAACAATACGCACTACAATGAAGTCGCATGCATCGAACAACCAAGACACTTAAAGACTAAAGGATTAGAAAACTTACTCAGTCCAAAGTTCTTGGAACAAAACAAAAGTCTGGATGATACTTTCTTCTTCTCCTGCTTTGTCACTAAGGACAAAACCTTCGCCGACTACACGGCAGAATACCCTACGCACTCTGGCGCTAACTTCCGTCTTCTCCTCATCTCCCATCTCTGCTGCTCGATTAAATACCTTCCGCGCGAGATTCCAGAAAGCTCTCATCATTTCGTCGGTGCGATACGCAGCGAAGGCTGGGAAAAGCGCGAGATGGCACGAGGGCCGTCCGCGAAAGATGACGCAACCCTGCATCACCACGCCCCTTTCCATCGAGAACTTTCTAGGGCTTGCTCGGCCGCCGATGTGAGGAGGTTCGTCGGCGAACCTACGCTTCCGAGGGGAGAGGGACGCGCGCCCGGGGAGTCTTTGGATGCTTGCTTTCTTTTTTTTTTATCGTTGACCTCGAGGCGTCTCTCCGGAGCTTCGTCGCGAGAATTTGGCGGCGCGCCCTTTTTTGAGCGCTCGTTTTGTGACACCACGCTTCTTTTGTGAGCCGTCATGCATCTTTAACTGCAATCTATCGTGGGTTGTGGTCAACGTTTACCAGAAAACTGTTTGTAGTTCCACCAGGCTTCAATCATAAGTGTTCCGAATTTAGAGTCGTGCGATTCTGTCGTGATTAAATAAACGAACAGCATCCAATATCGCAATGCTTTAGCCTTTGAAACTAAACAAAGACAGCAAACACTCTGCGACGCAATTCCCAATAGTTCAACACATGCGCCTGGTAGTTTCACGGGCTTTTTGGTCTAATTGCGTCACGAAATAGTATTCCTCTTCATTAGAGCCTACCCATTGTCACACAGCACGCGATTCACCTCAAAGGACGCTGAAACGGCTGAGAAGTTCAGCGATGAAGAGCTTGCTAGGTTTCAACGTTCAGCGCCTCAGTGCGTCAACGGCATTTATTTGCTTTTACAAGATAATTTTGTTGGTTGCCGCAAAAGTTACACTTGCCGAAGGCCTCTTTTAGTCCAGCATGTTATCTTATCGATAAACACAAGGCGTTTTGAAGCTAGGAGCTTTAATTGTTGGAACCTATGTGCTCCGAAGACAAAGTACGAATACAAAGGCGCCAAGCGTCTTCAGACTGCTCTTGAGGTTACCCAACAATCTCACTGACTGTAAACGAAAATTCTGGCTTTCCTACATTAAATTTTTTTTTAAGAAAAGTGAACTCCAAGCACGGAGAGCATACAGAGAGTTCGCCCTATAGGATGCGTGTTCCCTCAGTACTCGCTTTTAAAAACACTGATTTTCAGCCACACAAAAAACAATACTATTTAAGAAAAAGCCTGAATGTGGAAAACATGCATAATGGGACGCCCTTTCCGAATCGCAAACAGAACAAAGTAGGTTTCTTCCCTTAGCTGTGTCCTTATGTGTCCATTTAACTGATTAACGCCTTGTTGCAAGCCACCACAATGTAAGTAAGGAGAAGCAATCCAATCGGAAGCGTAGAAGCAATCCTAATCTTCTAATGTTCCTCACTCACTCCGCAGGCACCACACAACTAAGCTTCGCTCCACTTTTTGTGCGTTCATCGACGTGTGTAAGGTGCCTCGTCGCAATGCTCTAGTGGCTAAAGTATTTGGCTGCTGACCCGCAGGTCGCGGGATCGAATTTAGGCTGCGGCAGCTGTATTTTTATTTTCGATGGAGGCGAAAATTCTGTAGGCACGTGTGCTCAATTAGCACACACGTTAAAGAACCACAGGTGGTCGAAATTTCTGCAGCCCTCAACTACGGCGTCTCTCATAATCATATGGTGGTTTTGGGACGTTAAACCCCACATATCAATCAATCAATCAACAAAGTGTAAGGTGATGAAAAAAGCAAATGGTGTAAAGCTGGCAGCGCTATTAGTTTTTAAAATCAAGAAAGAAACTGAAAAGTACAACACGAGCGTTTGGTTGGCCTTAAAAATTCAAGTCGTGTGTTCTTGCCCGAGTTTGCTTCGGCGGTAACGTATAATACATTGGACAACAGGCACCTCATATTTTTATTATGCAGCATCGGCAATGATACGCGGAGTGGCCAGATTGCTGCAATAATTCATTTTTCCTGCATCTGTTTTCACCATCAACCAATCATAACGGCAAGATAAACAGGCCAGAGCATTGCTCGGACCAATTACAAAACACGGATATAAATATAATTCAAATATAACTGTTATATTACTTGCGCAGAAACCTTCTTACGCATTTCAGTCTTTTGCATGTGCGAATCTGTCTCTCGTTGTGCTAGCTCACATCTGTCCATGTGTCAGATCGAGTTAACCTGTTTCTATGCAATGGACCAGAAAAAAAAACTCATGACCCTCAACAGATGGGTCATCCAGATTTCGACCAACTGGAGTTATTGGATATTTTACATCTAAATGCAGCATTAATGTACTCCTCATTAGAGAGCCTGGAATTCTCAGGCTGTCCAGAATGCGGCCACGTCAACGAAAGCGAGACGGAAGCTGTACGCCTAAGAGTTGAAGCACTCGATAGGTGCGGTGCGGCACTCGGTCGAACAATGAACGACGCCGAGCGGCTCCACAGCCCAAATCTCGTTTCCCCCAAGCGTGACCCAGTTCGTTTAGATGCAAATGGCGCAAAAATTCCACTTGTTTCTCTGCTTTCGTTCTAACACAAGCAAGCATGACGTCGTATACTCAGCTGCCGTTCAGTACAGCACTTCATCTCACTCATCCGCTGAAACACTGGTCAGACGCCCCGTCTCAGGGGGTCAAACGAACGCGCCACACAGCCGCCTAGCATTATTTCTCCCTATACTTTTACCACAATGCTTAGAATCCTTTCATTCTTAGAGTGAATCACAGATTGAATACTTGCTTCTTCCAATAGAGAAGCTAGCTGTTTTTGCTCGTACAATAATTTCTGTCGCGACCCAAAACGCTCATCATCATGCACCGGTGCGCACTCTTCTCGTCATCTTATTCGCCCTTTTCATGTCTTAGATGCGGAAGCATCTTATACTCGCGCCTTGTAGTGCGCCGTCCGCGCCGTCCACACCGCTTCTCGAACATTCGACAGCTGACGCGCGCGCATGCGCCGTCGCGCCGTCGCCCACCATCTGTGCCGCGCGCGCTTCTCCTTCGAGAACATTCGACAGCTGACAGCGCATGCGCCGTCGCGCCGTCGCCATCTGTGCCGCGCGCGCGCTTCTCCTTCGAGAACATTCGACAGCTGACAGCGCATGCGCCGTCGCGCTATATATATACTCAGGGTCGGCGCTCGCTCGCTCAGTTGCCGCTCGTCCGTTAGTTTTTGTACGGCGCGTCGACGTCCGAAGTCGCCGTGAAATGAATGCCAACGAATCCACAAACACAATGATCGACGTCCCTTCGACCAGCACCGCCCTTTCGCATACGTGTGTACGTGTTCACTCATTTAACACCCCCTCCTACAACCACGTTAACCAATTTAGCCATCGACCCAAGTAAGTCGCAATTTAACACCCCATTTCACAACCACGTTAACCAATTTAGCCATCGACCCAAGTAAGTCGCACTTTAACACCCCGTTAACCAATTATATGCTCCGCATCCTCCTCAGTGTTCCCCCGAGGGAAGCTGCGGGCAATTTTTTTCTTGGCTCCCAAAACAAGTGCACCAATTTATCCGGCCTAAAGCAAGAGAGGGCGAGAAAGAGAAGGCAGTAGATGAATAGAAAGAGAGAAAATCTTGGCGAAACAAATCATGAGGCGGCAGGATTCGAACCCCTGTAGCCAAGATTCGAAGACTAACGTTATCATTCCCCTAAGAGCTGGGAGAGGGGGGGGGCCTCTGGGGCGAAGGTTTTCCTCTACTGAAGTAGAACCCTGCGCATGCCTATGGCCAGAAGCGAGCATATAAATCCTTGCGTATTATCGTATAGAATTGGCGCAGGAAAGGCAAGCGGTTATCATGAGAAATGTGCGAATGAGGGGAAGGTAAAGGAAGAGGTGAGACATGGAAGTACAGCTTGTAAAGAATGAGAAAGAAAGAAATGGGAACAAATAAATGCAGAAAGAGAAGGAGGAAGCAAGCGGAAAATTGAGATAGCAAGCCAATGAAAAGAAAGAAAAACAAAGAGTACTGCTCCGCACCAGCAGTGCTATTAGCACATTAACTTTGTGTGTTTCCCAAACAAGCTACGTTATATATATATATATATATATATATATATATATATATATATATATATATATATATAACGTAGCCAGGATTTGATCCCTCGACCTGCGGGTCAGCAGCCAAGTACCTTAGCCACTAGACCACCGCGGCGGGGCAGGCGGCATATGCATATTCAAATGAATATAAGATTAAGTATGGCAGTTGAATACATTATTCTATGATTGATTGATTTGTGGGGTTTAACGTCCGAAAACCACTACATGATTATGAAAGACGCCGTAGTGGAGGGCTCCGGAAATTTCGATCACCTGGGGTTCTTTAACGTGCTCCCAAATCTGAGCACACGGGCCTACAACATTTCCGCCTCCATCAGAAATGCAGCCGCCACAGCCGGGATTTCATCCCGCGACCTGCGGGTCAGCAGCCGAGTACCTTAGCCACTAGACCACCGTGGCGGGGCAATACATTATTCTAGTTACAGTAATACTTTTAATACTTTACAATTAGTACTTCAATGATGCATTAGTATTCTCAATATATCGACCATCGTAGAAAAAGTAGGTAAGAAGGTAGCGAGGAAATATCGAGTTTTCCTGATTCTTAAGAATTTTTCGGGCTTATTTCTTCAAACGCCATATATTTGTGCTACGGCCCCGCCGCGGTGGTCTAGTGGCTAAGGTGCTCGGCTGCTGACCCGCAGGTCATGGGATCAAATCCCGGCTGCGGCGACTGCATTTTCGATGGAGGCGAAAATGCTGTGGGCCCATGTGCTCAGATTTGGGCGCACGTTAAAGAACCCCAGGTGGTCGAAATTTCCTGAGCCCTCCACTAGGGCGCCTTTCATAATCATATGGTTGTTTTGGAGCGTTAAACCCTATATATCAATCGATATTTGTGCTACGCAGAATGCGCGCTAGCAACACAGGAGGCCAGTTAGTCGATGAAAAGTGTCATTCTTTGTGCAGTTAAGAGCCTAAGTTGTGTGCACAAGGTGGAAGCAACCGATATCTTAGGTTCGTGCCCTCTGTAACAAGGTCAACGCGCATGCAGTTGCTTTCAGGCCCAAGTCCTGCATCGCATGTGCACTTCACCACATTTGCATAATTGCTTTACGGGGTTCGACGTCCCAAAACCGTGCTATAATAGATAAGATTATGAGACGCCGCAGTAGAAGGCTCCGCAAATTTTGAACACCTGCGGTTCTTTAACGTGCACTTAAATCTAAGTACACAAGCCTCAAGCATTTTAGCCGCCATCGAAAATGCGGCCGCCGCGGCTGGGATTCAATCTCCACACCTGCGGGTCAGCAGTCGGGCACTATAGGCCACCATGTCGGGTACAGGTGCCTAACATTCAGGTTAGGTTATGCAGCCTCCATTTTCACAACAACACGCCGCAAAATACACGAGCGGGAGAAGCCATGTATTTTTTTATATTGTCTCAGATTCAGGTTCATGTTAAAGAACCCCAGGTGGTTGAAATTTCTGGAGCCCTCCGCTACGGCGTCTCTCATAATCATATGGTGGTTTTGGGACGTTAAACCCCACAAGTCAATCAATCATCAATCAAAGTTGAACCCCAGATATCAATCAATTTTTTTCATTATTCGAGCCACCTACCACGTTCAGTGTAAAAGTGGCCTTAAAACATCGCACAGCTGCTAGAAACTGCTCCATTGCTTGAACACTTCCTTGAAGTAATACGGCCGCATTTTTACTGTTGAAAAAACTTAAGTATGTCAACTGCAGCCGTTATGGCTGGGAGAAAAAATAGAAAATCATGGTACTGAAAATTTTAAACTTTAGTTTTTTGCGGAATAGCTGCTTCCCGGGATTAAAACTGCGCGTGCAATTTGTCACCGAAGCTCTGAAATGCTCTCGCACCCGACAACCAATGTCCTGTACGTTTACGTATACCCAACCAAAACGCGACGAGAACGCGTTTCTGCGGTCTTATCACTCGGACATCACCCATTTTTTGCATTTTTCCACCTTCAAGCATGCGTCATAAACTCATCGTATATATAACTTATACGTGGGTTTTAACGTCCCAAAACTACCATATGATTATGAGAGACGTTGCAGTGGAGGGCTTCGGAAATTTGTTTTTCTCACTTGAAATGATCATTATGCATGATTATTTCACCGCTTGGAGTAAAGGAATTCAAATTCGAGGCTCCGGTGTTTTTGCTGACCCCTCCCGCTCGCTTCCATTTTTAGCAATACACGTTCATACCATGCCGAAAACCACGAAAATTTGATTAAGCACAATTAACTCCAAACAAACCACGAGTGGTAACATATTTTGCGCTGCTATCCCCGTAACGCGATAGCGCAGCTCCAAAGTATTTCGGGCCAGCTCGAAGCTGGCCCGAAATACTTTGGAGCTGCGCTATCGTGACAGGTAGCTCAAGAAGCTCAAGAATGAGCTTCTTGAGCTACTTCTCTAAATTATACTACCAACGCACGGCGCAGTCCACCCACACAAAAAAATAACACTTCAAACCGGCTAATAATACGTGCTTCGATGCTTGGTAATGAGCCTGTGACTTGTATATAAATTGCGTATTGACACTGTTTTCGTGCAGCCGTGGTGGGGCAAAAAATAGCCTCCGGCTACTTCGGAAAACAGCCGTTTATGGAGAGGTAATCCGCGGCTTTTCATGAGCTCGCAGTAATCAATGCAGCCACGGGCACATTGCTATTTCGAAGACTGCGGGCAATGAACCTGATTTCACCTGTTATTGTGGCGTATACAATTTATTTTGCCACCGTTTTAACTTTTTGACACATTGATAATTATTCGGGAACTAACGTTGATTTCACGCTAACATCGGCTTCGCATCTCTCGTGGTGCCATGATATACTGTGGGTATACCTTTTCGAGACTCGCGACACTGCGAAGTAACCAATGGGACCACGCTGTTTTTGCTGCAGATCATTAGTGGCGAGTATGTTGTGCATTGTGTGAGAAATTCACGAAGTTGTGGTGTAAATTTTGTGAGCTGCAATGATTTCAGTGAACGGTGTTTCGTCTGTTCGTCACGGATAGCAAAAGACAGCCGAGAGTAGCCGCAAAATTCTGCGAAACGGCCACGTAAACTACGAGCAAAGGGTTGAAACTATTTACACGACTGACGCTCTTTCTCGAACGAACATTTTTTCAAGACATTGACAGCTTCGCAAGGGTTGGAAAGTGGTCAGATAGGACATTCTCAGACCTGGCCTTCTGGTGATCATTATAACTGCTGAAAATGTTGCGAAAAAGTAGGAAAAAGTGTCCGAAAACGACTGTCATTACCTGAGAATAATAACGCAGGACCTAAGCTTTGGCAAGGACATTGTCAGGATGATGGTGGAACGAGACATTTCTAAAGAAGATTTGTTTCAAACTTGTGCCTAAAAGTTTGACAACAGATCAAAAATAAGACCACTTATCTTCTTGTCAGGAGTGGATTCAACAATCACAAAGTCCCCAAGAATGGTTTTAAAAATATATAACTGGCGTTGAACCAATCTTTCATGCATACGATGTTCCTATACAAAAGAAAATCAGTGGCATGGGTGGGTAAAAATTCCCCACGACCCAAAAAAACTTCACAATGCTTGCGGAGTTTATTTTTTTAAATGACAAACTGTTGCGCATAAATAACTTATTCAAGAAGGACAAATAGTGAATCGTATACAGAAAGATTTTATCGTGCTTGCTGCAAAGAACGCCACGGCTCCGGCCGGCAACGGTTAATTCGCATCACTGGCCCTTGTTGCACTACAATGCACCGTGCCACAAAGTGCTTTCATTTACAAGTACAGATTTTTGGCGCAGAAACAGCTGATGTGTTTCAATGATAGATCAACGAAGTCACTCATGAGTAAACTCACTCAGACTTAGATTGAGCCCCGAGTCTGAGTCTGAGTGAGTCGGGGTGAGCAATATTTTCGTGAGACTTTCGAGCGAGTCCGGTTGAACAAAATTTGGTGAGTGTGAGTCCGAGTGATTTCAACCCAGGAAAATTTTAATGAGTCTAGTCTGAGTCCGAGTGAGTCCAAAATGCAAAATATACTTTATGAGTGAGTCTGAGTGAGTTCCACTTTTCTTTGCCGACTTGAGGTTCTATCTATTCATCTTCAGCATTACTATCAGTCTTATCTGGATTCACGTTTATACTCCCGTATACTCACAGATATTCCAAAACAGCGTCGATTGTACACCGTTTCAATATTGATTATTTAGAGGTTAGTCGCGTAGGAGGTGAATTGAGCCCCCCCCCACCAGCTCTTCCGCAGAATTTCTTGATGATTATATTTTATGCTGATCTCTTTCACAAAAAATAACCTTACCAGCTTGGAAACACCCAGAACTCGTTTTCGAAGATATTACATCAAACGGAGCCAATAATGACACTGATTACGTGAGATATTGGTGTTAAAGAAACTTGACACTGCGGTCGAAGAAGCGCATTCTAGGCTGACGGACTAGTGAGTCGACTCACTCAGACTCACTCAGACTCATATCGAGTCCCGACTCTGAGCCTACGTGAGTCCGGGTGAGTAATGTTTTGGTGAGTTCGAGTCCGAGTGAGTTCGGCTAAGAAAAGTTTTTGTAATTGCCAGTCCGAGAGAGTCCAAAGCTCAAAATATATTTTACGAGTGAGTCTCAGTGAGCTCCACAAGCTTTGCCGACCTATGGTCTCAACCATTCACCCCAGTGGACTATTTCCTTTTTGCGAAGTCAAAATGGCGTTGACCAGGAGACATTTCAACTCAATTTCAGACATCCAGAGGGTTGTGACAAAGTAACTCAACACTGCAGGCCAAGAAGATCTCCATATAGAAATCCAGAAACTGTACAGCCGTGCAAGTGCCTGTATACGTCAAGAAAGGTTGCATACTGAATATTAACAGCAAATTAGAGCGATTCTTTCTGCATTATCAAAAATGACGCCAACCTTAAAATTTAGTAGACACATTGTGTATTACTGGTGGTACCATTGACATCAATACTGTTGGCATCGTCACGTTGGTGCCTCCAGTACTATGCAGAGTACAATCACTCGGTGGTACCAACCCTCTGGAATCCGGCGGTATCAAACGAGGAAGCGTTGTGCAATTTTTACATTAGGGTGGCTAGCAGTATGGGAAGGTGTCGTCAAAACTTTGTGCCTCTGATCGCAGACTCTGCACGAGTTTCTGAACAGGGTATTGAAAAAAAGTGGCATTTGATGTCACGCACTAGGCACCCCGCCACCAGTATTCCGCTGTGCAGAGTGCCAACTCCACACAAAATATCTCTTTAATTTAGGCTCCCTGGCACAGTTATAGGAAGGACGTGTCCATATATATGAGGCACTATACTGCGCATGGTAAATTCAGCATAACTGTCAATGTTAACTGTATAGTGTTCTGCGATATGCATGTTTGCACCGTTCCACTGTGCGTGCTGATAGATCCACTGTGTAAGTTTGGTTTCCTGCAGTACGTTGCTG
Organism: Rhipicephalus annulatus; assembly: GCA_013436015.1. Classification (NCBI taxonomy): domain Eukaryota; kingdom Metazoa; phylum Arthropoda; class Arachnida; order Ixodida; family Ixodidae; genus Rhipicephalus; species Rhipicephalus annulatus. Next base: position 71,980 of record WOVY01002881.1, on the reverse strand, counting down.
GCGCTCAAAGACGGATCAGTACGACACAGAAACTGTCGAAAAGCATGCTAAACATCTTTATGTTACGGTGCATGTAAAGTTTCTAGCTAAGGTAGTATAGGTAGTCATCACTTTGTGGATTTGGTGTGCTTACAGGCGTCGTACCAAGCAGCCGGCCGAGGTGCTCCGGTCCGAAACAGGCCCACGTGTGAATGGTTCATCGAGCGTGATAACGATGGCAACGTCTGTTACCAGTTCGGTCGAGGCCGTCGCTTCTTTTGAACACACCACATCACGCCGAGCCATGCTGATCCGGGGTTCCCCAACGGCTCTCGAGCTCTTTTTTTTCCCTTTTTTTTGCAGAGTGTTTTTACACAGACTGCACAAGCTCACACTCACCCATGGAGTTTCTCGCCATCTTCACAGTGGTCTTGTTTTCCATCAACCGGTGCACCCTTGACTGACAAATGTCGCAGCAGTAGCAGCTCTTGCTTATCTTGCGGCAGTCATTCTAACGGCTCTTTCATTGCACGCTGTCTGCCGCTGGGTTTTGCATCAGGTTTGTCATGGCAAGTTAATAAAGGCAAGGGTTTTCCACATTGAAGCGTTCCTGTTGCACTTTTGACTTCGAGAATGTTTGGGCCGTATCTACGCACCATGCAGACGCTCTGCTAGAATGCACCTGGGCGGCAACAACTGTTGCCCTTCTTTTCGATATAGTTCAAAAGGCATCGGTTATGTGAAAGGGTAGTGGCCACTATTTCATGCATCATCAGCAAAAAAATGAACTACAGTGAAAATTCTAAAAGGTAACTTCTCGCGGTGTAATATTATTAAAATAATAGAGCCACACATACAGTCTGTGCGTCCGAAAATCCTCAAGAATAGACAAATGCGATATTTATTTTATGCCTTCATAATTATTTTTCTGTTGTGGCCAACATATGTTGCGGCGAAAATTATTTATTTTTAGTTTGTGGATATATTTGTTCATGCCGAATGGAAAAATTGAAGCTCTTCCTGCGAGGAGCCCATAAATTGCCGCTTTGCGATTTCGAAAAAACAAACTGCATCTGGTAATTGTTTCAAAATAATGAAATTACACCCGATTCGCTGGTAAAAACGACACGTGAAGGAGTGCAATCGAATGGCCAGAATGACGCCCTGTTTGCCAACAAAGATTTCAACGAAGTTATTTTGCAGTCATTAACATGCTCATTTGCGTACGTGCGACATGCGTACTGTAATGGCAAGCAAGCACAGACCACGAATCCACGAAGCGAAGTTGATTGGTGGTTGGTACACTTATGCTCGCTTATTTTAGCCGTCTCAAAAGAATGCAGCAATTGCGCTCGTCCGCATTTCAATTTCATTGGCGAATGTCGTCAGATTTCCTTTCTGCTTAAGTTACCAGTGGCCACTTTTTGGAAATCTCAAAATGTCAATAGTCTCTTAGTGGGAAGTGCTCCCATTCTCCAATTTGACTCGGCTGCCTGACTCCACTAATTGAAAAGTTATCTTACTTTCTTCAATAAAAGTTTTAATTGATGACTTTAGTAATCAGCCTCAGAAAGAGCTTGTACGTTGGTAGGATCAACTTCTTTCCCAAAAAAAAATTGCCCTTCCACAAGCGGAGGGGGGGGGGGGAAACATGAATTAACAGCAGATAAAATAACGTTGATTGAGCAATCTTTGTTATGTCGGGTCTTCAACACGCAGTGCCTTTTCTGCAAAATGAACCTTATGGACTAACGAAAACGGCACACTGAGCTATAGTCCAATTGCTGATATTAAAATACCAGTGATTAGAATGACGCTTAGAATGATCAGAATGATTGGAAGGAACCACAATACTTGGTCCATAAGAAGCTCTTTTTTGTGTCTGTATCCACTAAGCAAGTGCAACGATAAACGCAAACAAGCGTTAAGATGTATACAATGTGCCCCAAAAATGTCGGATATTTATATACAAATACACGCACAGTAATAGGCTCTATTCCAAAGATTGCTACACTTGAAGACATCTTAAAAAGTGGTTGCTTATTAGCGCAAGAGTTCTGGTGATTGATGATAAATATTAACCAACTTAGTTGATGAACTGACGCGTATGAAATGACCCAGCGAGCAAATATCGCATGTTTTTATTTTTGAGGACCTTCGGGCATTTCTTAAAATGCCCAGCATTTAATTACTTGCTTCTTGCACGAAATTTAAAAAGCAATCGTATTGCATCTCGCTAAACAGAGATACCGTCGCCCTGCAAAAGTAACCGGATCCCCACTGAATAAATTCATTTCTTTAAGCAACAATCGGGCATCACTTCGGCACCATTGCGCTTAATCCTTGCATAAGACGTGCCTATGCGTTATTCTTAATTTATTTATTTATTCATACTGCAGACTACAAAACGTGGTCCAAGCAGGACGGGCAATCAGGAATCACAAAAACAGAGGACTAAGATTGATCACGAACGTAATAAATAACAAGGTGAGTGAGATGAGGAAATATATACAGTGCTACATCAACAAATATACACTATGAGACAAACATACATACTATGCAGGGCGGTCACACTCAGACAAGGTGTTCCACTCAGATACTGTTCGCGGAAAAAAGAAAAATTTATATGTATCTGTTCTAGCAAAATATGGTGTAAAAGAGTTTGGTTGGTGATGTCGTGTATATCTGGTTGACAAAGGGGTTAAATACAATAAAGGGTCAATCGCAACTCTATGGTTAAGCAAGGAACTCAGGAAGTCTAAGCGCAGTTGCCTTATTCTAGACTGAAGTAGTGGAATGTTGTTAGCTGACATTAGTTCAGATGGAGAATCCGTGTGACGAAATTTAGAATATATAAAGCAAACTGCTTTTCTCTGAATTCTTTCCAATTTGTCTATGTTACATTTGGTGTAGGAATCCCACACTACGCATGCGTACTCCAATTTTGGTCGAATGTAGGATTGATAACACAGAAGTTTTACACTTGGTGGTGAATTGCGGAGCTTGTGTCTCAGGAAGCATAATTTTCTGAAAGCAGATGCACAAGTGTTTTCAATGTGTGAATTCCAAGACAGGTTAGTAGTGAACGTAACACCTAGATATTTGTAGTTATTGACCTGTTTAAGTGTAGATGAACCAAGAGAGTAAGCATAGTGAATGTACATACGAGAACAATACATACACCATTCGTATAGAGATGCAGAAATGCAGGTCACAGTCAGAGGTTCCGTCGCTTTTTCTAACTTTTTATAATGCAGAGTACGTACACTAACCTTACCTGCTTTCAATAGCCAGCAACGTTCCGGCTACTGCAGCAGTCGCTACAATAGATAGTGTGTTCCCTTTAATCTTGGTTTTCCTTCTGAAATGAGAGGATAAAGTGGGCTCTTCCTCTATGCACTGAAAACAATGCAAATTTAATAAAGGCAGAAGTTCGGTGAAATATGGAAGCTAGAAGAGATGAAAAACTCGTGAACATGGAGTGGCGCTGGAGTCCAGGTTTTGAAATGCGATCTTCTCTTCTGCAAAGTTGCAACTTTTAGGGTGCATCTGCAACCTCAAGTAGCTGCATTGAATATTTCATTTTTGAAAACTCTGTTTAACATTAGCACACGGCAACTTAATTCTATAGTGCCGCCATTCAGACCTTCAATATTCTCGCGGCCGTTACAGCTTGTAAGAAGCATAGTACGGTAAAAAGACAGATACATGTAGAGAGCACAGAGCGGGAGGGAGGAGGGCGGTTGGAGCCTGCTTTTTTTTCAGAAATTTTAATGCAGGAGCTGTTTTGACAAAAATAATAATCAAAATTTGTGCTTTTAAATGTATAGGGCCTTCTGATTGTGTGCTGGACGACCGCAGCGTCAAAGTCCCCTCTCGGTAATTTTGAGAGACTCTAGTTCAGACCCATCAGAAAGATCACAAGTATTACAAAATTGAACTGTGTGGTACAACAACCTCATCGAACAGACTTATATTATGCAGTAATACGGCCACTACTCGCCCTGGCTTGGTGACGCCCGATGTCTGGTGTGCGTATACTATGTGGCACGACTGACAAATAGCAAGGAAGCATGTGGTGCTCTGTGTGCAAATGCACTCATAGAGGCCCCACATATTTGACACCCCCAACATTCACACACCAGCAGCTGACTTCACACTTCTACCAGTCTCCCCACACATACACACAAAGCTCACCATAAAACATCTCCCTAGAAACACCCACGCTGCTTGCCATTCGGCCTGTAGCAAGGCACGTGCAAAAGGTCTCCACAAATACTACGGTTCCGAGGAGGATGGATGCAGCTTCCACGGGCGACGACGCGGCAGTTGCAGTCGTCGATCACACACTCCAACCTGTCTCAAATCTCCACCCTCCTCCTGCATAAAACTCGGAATCCTCGGAAAACGTGGCTATCGCGCTTGCCCTAGCTTACACTGATGCCCGGTACGTTCTTTCCGACTGAAAACTGCAATTCCAAATGTTGCGTGAGGACGAGTCCACGAGACCGCTTTCCGCAATCTGAGCTCGCCTACCGAAAACCCGGCCCGCCATGTGGAGTTGATCTGGGTGCCTGCGCTCTTTGGGCATACCAGCAATAAAGTCCCAAATGACCACGCCCGAGGTCTCATCATCCGGGAGGCAGCAGAATCGGAGTAGGGCTCTTCGAGGAAGCGCATGCATTCGTTGAATGAAATAAATCAAGCATATATCGAACGCCAGATACCCCCCACCCCACCGATCCCTGAACAACTTTCACCAAATATTTATGGCGGCGCCTTCAGAACCGAGCACTTCCCTCTCCTATTTTCTTTCCCACGTCTACCCAGGAGCATAAACCCCGCCGGGTGCCCAATGCACCCACCCTTACACTAACCTTACCCACAATCTTTTGGAATGCCCGCTGGACCCTCCCCCGCTGGGCTCGGAGCCACTGAAAACATGGGAGGAATGGGAGACCCGGCTGCGCTCGACAGACCCGGCCAAGGAGAAGATCGCCACTAGCACGGGCAGCCCACGTCATTGAACTACATGAACTCATGAATACTTAGTGCAGTAGAGTCGTGTGGGGACCCTGGGACGTAAGTGGCCGAATCCTTTGGTTCAATGAAGTTTAACCTCCTCCTCTCCCACTACTCGAAGAAAGCGCCTGGTAAGTGCGGCGTTCCCTATGTTTAATACCGGAGAGAACCAGGTGTGAATGTGCCGAACAATCAAAAGCGTACACACTTCGCTCATGTGCAAAAAAAAGCACGCTGCAAGGTTTGACGCAGCCAGGCGGAGGTCGTCTGCCACATGCCAGCTCTCTAGTGGCATATACTCAGTGTTCACTAGGCGGTAACGCGTTACCTTTTTGAAGAATTATGTAACATAGTCGTTACTGTTTCGGAATTCTAACATACTTTCATTATAATTTTTTCGGTAACGTTAGGTGTCACGTTAGTCTTTGCTTCTCATTCCATTTATCTTCGCAGTATTATATAAAATTCATTCGTTTTTTGTATTTTCAGACGTTCCTTTACCGCTGTTTTGCACTGATGTCGGCGCGCCAAGCATTGACAAAGCGACGCCGCCCGGAATCCTGTTTTTGCGCGAGGGAAATTGTGTGGGGAGCAAATTCCCAACATTTCTTTAAGTTTATTTGCAACATTTTCGGCTACCTTACTATTGAGGCACAAGTTTTTGTTGATTGTCAATACAGCAAAGCGCAATGCAGTTTTTCAAGCTGTCTAAAGTGAGCTGTCGGAACCTGCCTGGCTTGCGGACATCGACTCGTTATACCGATTGAGTCTTGAGTTTGTGCTATATAGCACAACGGAGGTTCAAAACAAGTGGAGACATGCCCCCACACTACTATTATAACCCCCCCCTCGCCTTGTGTTTATCAGCACTACCTGTGAAGCAACGCTCTTTCCTGTCTTCCTTGTCATTTTCCTTCAGCTTGCGCAGCAAGTCGAGTTTTCTATAGACTCTTTCGACTAGTTAAAGGACGCTCCCTTCTTTCAACAAAGCAGACAAAGTTTTGGGTATATCTACGACTTTTGACACATATTTGTATGCGCTTTGTCGGCGTAAGCTGCACTACCTGTTTTCACATGGTTCAACGTGTCTTCCGTCCTGAACCGCTTCTCTATAGGAGTAAAAGCCTGGTACTCTATATATTGTGGAGCTCTTTCCATGGCCGCTGGATGAAAAAGCGCACCAAGCGCTTTTTCATCCAGCGGCCGTGCCCAAGCACTTCTCAGCACCATGAGTTTAGAATGCCTCTTGTTTCCCCCCCCTTTTTTGCTCCTAACTAAGCCTATGAAAAGTAATGAGATAACAAAAAGGTCGGTGTAGGCCTCCTCTCACGTAAGCACGATTTTAACCTGGGATGTTGCCTGAAGCTTGTTCATGGGGTTCTGACTTCCCTTCTCGCGCGTTTGTGTGGGTGCGCATATACACATACGAAATGTAATAATTTCAGGGTGGTGGAGAATCAACTCACCAAAACCACTAACTTCGCCACTGAACTTATGGCTTGAAATGTTCGGTTTTTTTGCGGTTCAGCCGAGGCTCCTTGGTTCTTCAACACATAATGACCGCAGTGATATTACAGAGGAAATTTGCGGTCCACGGTCTTGTTGCTGAAGGGTGGCGATCGAGAGGCTCTTCATCAACTGATCAGGCATATCAGCCTCGGAACACGCGGCGAGCTTTCGTGGACAGACACCGGGACTATTTTAACGTAAAAAAATATTATAGGCTTTCCAACAAGACTTTTTTCTTATAATCTTATGCAAACCATAAAGTCGTTCACATGTTGCTTCTTTTTATACAAGTGCGTTTCCTCCTCCTCTTCTTTTCATGGGCTATGGGTACATGATCCGCGGTCACCGCGCGTAAGATGGGATGACTATATGGTGTCACCGAAGTAATTTTTGAAAAAGCATTTCAAGGTGTGTACATCGTCACTGGAAGGGAAAAGTGTCACGTGTGAACTCACTGTTGCTCACCGAATTAACATCGTGCTTCTATTCGGCAGACGAAATTCGTTTTCTTGGAAGTGCTTACTGCACGCACATGTGCCGGACTTTGGTTTTTTATTGCAGTTTATACGCGTTATGATCCAGGCATCGTGATGTCGGTTACCTTTGAAGTAAAACCATAATTATGAAATTCAATTCTAATATTGTGTGTGCGTGGTACATTATTTGTGCGCGCAGCACCACTGCACCATGTCACCGAGAACATTGGTAACGCTTTCCAGGTTCACGTTATTTCGAGAAGCCACTGCACATTGACTGGTTGTGAAACGAGGCTGATTGAAGTGGAAAACTTGGAGAAAAAAAACGCGCTAGGGACACGCTAGTTTTCTTTGATCATGGCAATAAGGATCCGTGAACTAATTTAGGTAGCATCAAGCGATAAGACCTAGCACATTACAATTGCAGCGCAGTGTCTCCAGTAGTGAGCCTCACGCACAATAACACTAAAAAGATACACAAAGTAGAATTTTAACGACAAATGTTATTATGTCGTTCTTACTGCGAAATGAGATTTAGCTAGTGAGAAAATATATAACGAAATATAACTGAAGCATGCATGTATGCACAAACGGCCCACCAACTTTATCGTATTGGCCACAAATGCAGACCAGCCGCGATTCGTCGAAAGCTATTCATCGTGTCATGCTCTTCACTCGTTTTTATTTTGCTCCTGCCGGTGAGCGCGGGGTTTATGGGGGCAGCTAGGTGCAGTTTTACCTCAGTGACGTTGACGTCGTTTATACGAGCTAGCTTCACAGCGACTGAGCGTCGGATTTCACACGTGTTCACCCGCTGTCCCACAGAGAACTGCGGGGCTTCGGTTGCCTTGATTGGCGCTCTCCCACCTGCTCTTCCGACGCATGCCGCATTCCACGGGCGGAATAGGTAGCCCTGCTCCTCGCATCTCCTCACTGCATCTCCTCCTGCTTTCCCAATGGGAACTGTCATTCATAACAACACAAAATGAAATGAATGTGCACAGGAACGGTATCCAACAAGGGTACGCGTCACATGTCATCAATAAAAACAAGGCATCGCTTTCAGTCTGTAGCTACCAGAACTGTCGCGAGAGCAAGGCCGGGTAATCATTACGGACTCTCTTAAGTGCAATCCTGCTTCCATGGCGAGATCTTCCCTGAGAGGTTTAAAGTCCGCAACCACGTCCATCGCGGCTACCACAAAAATTGCGGCTATATGCAGCAGCCTTTCGCGCACGCTGGGATGCATCGTGGTGCTTTCTAATTGGCTGACAGCAACGATAATCGTGAGGACATCGCTTCAGCACCGAGTGTGAGCGGGAGAAATTGAGTAATGGATATTCGGTTTTTACTTACGAATATCCGCCCCGCTGCGGTGGTCTAGTTGCTAAGGTACTCGGCTGCTGACCCGCAGGTTGCGGGATTGAATCTCGGCTGCGGCGGCTGCATTTCCGATGGAGGCGGAAATGTTGTAGGCCCGTGTGCTCAGATTTGGGTGCATGTTAAAGAACCCCAGGCGGTCGAAATTTCCGGAGCCCTCCACTACGGCGTCTCTGATAATCATAGCATGATTGATGATTGATATGTGGAATTCAACGTCCCTAAACCACCATATGAATATGAGAGACGCCGTAGCGGAGGGCTCCGAAAATTTCGATCACCTGGGGTTCTTTAACATGCACCCAATCTGAGCACACGGGCCTACAACATTTCCGCCTCCATCGGAAACGCAGCCGCCGCAGCCGGGATACGAATTCGCGACTTGCGGGTCAGCAGCCGAGTATACTTTAGCCACTAGACCACCGCGGCGGGGCAATCATAGCGTGGTTCCGGGACGTTAAATCCCACAAATCAACTAAATCACTTATGAATATCTTCAATGATAAGTAATCTTCTCAAACGCAACCAAAACTGCACGCATTTTTCAATGCCTCTGTTCATTTCAGCTGAACTTCATAATTTTCGTTAGCGTACTATTAAGGTCAATAATTGGCCGTGCGTATCAGATGCCTAAGCAGGAAAGTTACACAAGAAACACTTTGTATGTACATGTCTTACCCACTACCTTGTAACAGAAGGCAGAGAAAGAAGATCGACTTCAATGTCGGCTTCTATGACGCGGTTAGCTTCAACGATACCTCCTTTTCTGCTAATATATACAGCTCAAGTTTTCGTATTTCATGTTTGACGTAAACGTGTTATGGTAGCTTCATTCACAATTCATTTTGTCCCATTCCCATTTCCTGATACATTCCCACTTAAATATTGTCTCAAATGGGCAACAACAGGAAAAACAAATATTTCGCGAGTTATTTAAATTGTACCTTATACAACTCACTTCGCGCCACTTTTCAAAGCGAAGAATATATAAATAATGCAACAGATACTGTAAAAGATAGACATTTCAATATTCAGCAAATAAAAAGTAATTTAAGGATCATATTCATCGACAATTTCTGGAGAAGGGACATACTTACGAAATTAGATTAACGATGCATGACGAAGGTTTTACACGAAATATTTAGGGTATATTCAAATACAATCTTTCGTTATCGCCGACTTCTTAAATCATCACACTACCATTATAAATATGGTACAAGAAGCAATGCCCATGCAATCCTTAAGAAAACGTAAGCGGCATACCTTCCAACAATTCAGGAATAATTATCTTTCTTTTTCTCCAGCCTTGATTAATATGTGGGCCTTAACGTCCCAAAACCACCATTTGATTATGAGAGACGCCGTAGTAGAGGGCTCCGGAAATTTTCACCACCTGGGGTTCTTTGACCAGCACCCAAATCTGAGCACACGGATCCTACAGCATTTTCGCCTCCATCAAAAATGCAGCAGCCGAAGCCGGGATTCGATCCCCTGACCTGCGGGACAGCGGCTGAGTACCTTAGCCACAATACCACTGCGGCGGGGCTTTTCTCCAGCCTGTATTTACATTTCTGTCGTGGTTTTATATGTCTTTACAACGCTTGTATAATTGTATAATTGAATTCACTATGTATATATCTATTACCTAATGTGTATAGTGTATTCAATCTTATGCATGTATCTTTCCTCATGAAACGGCCCCTGTTTGAGTTGTGTGCGTCCAGTAAGGGGTGTGACACTTGGTCAGACATTTCTGCTTTTTGTCACCGTCCTTCATAGGACAAATGTACATTTTCTTTCATGAGATGGCATTAGCGTCATCTGGTCGATAAAGACAGCGGGTGAGGCATACCACACACTCACAAAAAAAAGCTGAGGTGCAGTGAGTGAACTGAGTAGGGAGGGTTTGCTCTTTCGGTAGCCGAGAAAAACTTCATAAAACAGTTTCACCGGGCAGACATGAAAGAGTATATATATATATATATATATATATATATATATATATATATATATATATATATATATATATATATATATATGTGTGTGTGTGTGTGTGTGTGTGTGTGTGTGTGTGTGTGTGTGTGTGTGTGTGTGTGTGTGTGTGTGTGTGTGTGTGTGTGTGTGTGTGTGTGTGTGTGTGTATACATGCGCGGGAGCCTCGCACATCAGATATACTTCCGGAACGCAGAGGTAAGCGTTCACAAGTGTCTGTAGCCAGTAGATTGCGCAGTTCAAGCAACCTGCCATTGAAGCCTCGGCCCGTCTGACCGTGCACTGCAGACAAGGCTGCATGACAAGAGAATTTCGAAACTTGCTTACTTCTGCGCTGCAAGTCAGTGGTTGCGCCCTCCCCCCTTTTCAAATCAGTGTCATTGACAAAAGAAGAAATAAAATTGAACGTGAAACTTATGAAGCCTTCGAAGTAAAAAAAAACGCCAGGCCTGCGCGGAAGGCGCAGCCCAGTCACAGCAAAAGCTAGAAGAGCGGCCTTTCATAGCCTTTTCAAAACACTCATTGGGTAACTACTGCAAGTACACTTGCTTCATACGCTCTAGGCATTATTAATAATTTTGGGGGGTAATAGGCCGGCATTTGCTATGCTATTTTTTGTCATCCTTTTGAGAAGCGTGGTATCCGCCTAACTCTTGCAAGGAATTTTGTACCAATTGTTAACGCAGTGGCTGACGACGATGAGGAATTATGGCTGAAGTGGGTGTGCGCCACAGTTAATAGAACAAGAACAAGCTTTAGTAATGGGTCGGAGCATTGGGCGGCCCACTCGTATATATACACAGTAAAAATTTTTACACCCTGAAGGGTGTAAAGGAGCTTGTCCCATGGACGACACCCTAAAGGTGTTAATTCAGCACCTTCCAAAAAGGGTGCTTTTCCATGCACCCTTAGAATAGGGTGTGCATGTGAAAAAACTGTAGGGTGTTATAAAAACACCCTTAAGGAAGGGTGCCTTCGATGTCCATCACTTTTTTAGCACCCTCTGAGGAGGGTGCGAGAAGGGTGCACAAGGCTGTTGAGTGCCCATGGCAGGGGTGGCAGTATTTTTTTAGACTGCACTAATAGATATCAGCATGTACTGATTACACACTACTTGAAGAAAGTGGTCCTGATTATCAATGGTGCGCCACCTGTCGAGCTCCATTCATTGCGTGTGGGCAAAAATATAAACACGTACAGTCGTGTATGAACTTCTGCTGGATCTATATATACTTCACAGTATATGCATAATGCGCGTTACAGAAAACTAAGCCTTCCTGCCCTTGCATATTGCATTTATTTATTATGCAATTAAAACTTATAAAATTTTCTTCTACCACACAACTTTTTCACCAGATGTGTAACATGTTGACGTATACGTACACTACACACACAACACCTCAAATGTTTATTATATTTTTTCAGTTTCACTTTATTGACAATTCTTTGAAACATACAATTACACTGGTTCAGTTTAGTATACTGCTTCAAGTACATAGAGACTGCAAATGAAATACACGCTAATATATCCCTATAATTCTTTCAAGTACCTACAATCCCAGTGGTTTCAGTTTACTACTCCTTCTTGAACACAATCGGTTAATAGGAATGAAATACAGGCAAATATATATTTATAATTCTTTCAAATATATACAATCACCATGATTTCACTATATACGCCTTCATGTACACAATCGTTTCCAAGAAGTGATGCACACAAAAATATATATGGATAGTGTTTTCACATGTATACAATCACAATGGTTTAAGCTTTGTATTCCTGGATGTATAATATTTGGTTATGAGAAATGATGTACATGCAAACATATATGGGTTTTTGCACATATAACTTTAGCGAATACTTTAAAAACCAATACAATGATCAGAAACAGAATAAGCTAGAAACGAACACAAAACTGAGTCAGGACACACAAAAACAAGAGGGATAATGCATGATAACTGCTAATGACACAGCTGGGTCATTTTATGCCAAACGTCCCAACCATTTTGGTAACCATCTCCAATGTATTAAAAAAACTCGTGCTGCATTGAAAATAGTGAACTTCTGGAATATTTAGGAGAGGAAAAATGTTTGGTCATGTGGCTGCCTTCTGAACTTCCTGGAATGCCGTCTAGGTGTTGTATGTGAAACATTTTATTTTAAAAGCATCGCTCCTTCTTTCTATACAAAACTCGGTCTACGTGTTACATAACAAGAGTTTAATTTGGGCGAGTTGGTTCATCGTGGTTGTGTGCTAGTCACAGCGCGACAACTTTAGGAAGAGACAGAAAGGACAGGAAAGAGCACCGACTGTCAACTGAATTTAATGAATGTGCTACAAGCTCTTTTATACGGAGTAAAAGAACCGTGTTCATGCGCGACGACACGTGTGAGCACTACAAAACAATCTTAACTGAGAAAAGAATACTCCCTCTCGGAAAGGATAAGTGAACGTGTAGTGATGCACTAATCATTGGTTTACCTGATAAAAAATACTTCTACAAACGTTAAATTGGCGTTAAGTAAACCTATTCTCGTGACGAATGGTGCAAGATTGACTATTCCTGTTGCTGTTTAGTACACACGTTTTTGAAAAATTGCAAGGGGTAGAAAACAACACGTTAATATCATATCTGCTGGCTATTTTTTTAATTGGGAGACATGTGATGTGGTATAACATGCAAAGGTTTTGGTCATTGTTTTTTTGTTGGTCCTGTCTTCTTTAACTTTACTTTCTGCAGGAGGGTTTCGCAAACGGGTGTGATGATTCTGTTGGTATATCCAGCATCTTTTAGTCTTTTAATCTGGTTTTTAAGCCTGACCTCACCCTTGTGTTAACATGACTTCTGAAGGTTGGCTTGAGTACATGTGGTATCAATTCCTCTTTTTACTAATTTTGAATTCCCACTATCAAAAGGCAGAACATTCTTAGCCCTCCTGGGCTGATAACACCAGCCAATACCCCAACAGCATCATCACACTCGTTTGCGAAACCCTCCTGCAGAAAGTAAAGTTAAAGGAAACAGGACCAAAAGAAAAACAGAATGACCAATGACCTTTGCATGTTACGTGGTAATACATACATAAGGTGTCTCACAATTTTAGGAAAAGAGCCAGCAGATATGGCATTGTTGTTTTCCACCCCTTGCAAGCTTTCAAACGTGCATGTACTTACAGCAACAGGAATAGTCAATCTTGCACCATTCGTCACTAGAATAGGATTACTGAATGCCAACCTAATGTGTATGAGATACCGCTAACATGTGGAAAAGTAAACATAGGACAAACTGGGCAATGCTTCAATGATCGAACAAGACAGCATGCTTTAAATGTTAAGAATGGCTATAGTAGTCTCATGGCCGAACACCGTAAAGAATGTAAGTGCAGTCCTAGGTTTCATAAAACACGGTTTTTGAAAAAAACAAGCAGAAAGCATGAGAGAGAGAGAGAGAGACTTTATTAATTTCCGGCAGATTGCTGGGATGGGCTCCCACCTAGGGGCCAACTGAGAGACCGTGTCTCCCGGCAGCTTCCTTGGCCTGCTGGATTGCCCAAAGTTGCTTGTCCAGACCCGAACTGAGCAGCGCAGTCCGCCAACGCGCCCGAAGGTCTTCATTGGAGGCCGCGACCCCAGAATTTCTGACTAATGCTGGACATTCCCATAGGATATGTTCGAGAGTGGCTCTGGTGGTACAGTACTGGCATAGATTAGATCTATAGACGTCAGGATATATGTGGTGCATGATTACAGGGTTCGTGTATGTGCGTGTTTGTAGCTGTCGCCACTGAACAGACTGGGCCCGATTTAGCTTGGAGTGAGGCGGAGGGTACTCCCGCCTTTGCAGTCGATAGTGTTGAATTATGTCATTAAATTTAGTGAGCCGATCGTCCCATTCCCACACCGGCGCAGAAAGGTCCGTTTGGGTGGTCGCTTCGTTTGACGTGACTCGGAACGTAAGACCTCGAGCCACGTTGTGCGCCACTTCATTCGGATTGGCCTCCGCGTTACCTAGTGGTGTGTGGGCAGGGAACCACAAGATGTGTACGTATTTGTCCACCTCGTGAATTTTGCCTGTATTAAGAATCCGCAATGCCTCGGGGGAGATTCTGCCGCTGGCGTAGTTTCGAACGGCTGTCTGCGAGTCGCTGATTACGCATGAGGCGTTAGTGTGGGCTATGGCCATCGCGATAGCCACTTCCTCTGCCGTTTCTACGTTCCGTGTGATGATTGACGCGCTGCTTTTGCATTGTTGTGTGTGGTCTACGACAGCAGCCACGAAGTGATGACGTTCCTGGTAGCGTGCTGCGTCGACAAAGACTGCCTCATGGTTGTGCCCAAACATCTTTGACATGGTCCTGGCTCTACTGACACGTCTGCCCTTGTTGTGTTCGGGGTGCATGTTTCTTGGTATGGGTGGTACTGTTAGCTTAGCACGGATAGGGCGTGGTATGTCGTGTTTGTCTCCGTGTTGAGTGTGGTAAGTAATACCGAGATTACATAGAATCTGGCGGCCTGGCTTAGTCTTGGCTAAACGCTCGAATTGGGAGATTTGTTGCGCCTCAATAAGTTCCTCAAGGGTATTGTGTAAACCAAGTTGAAGGAGTAGTTCGGTGCTGGTGTTTTGAGGCAGACCTAGCGCTTGTTTGTAAATTTTCCTAATTAGGCTGTTGAGTTTTGACTTTTCCGCGGTGAACCATCGGTGGTACGCCGCCGTATAGGTGATGTGAGTTAAAACAAACGCTTGGATCAAACGGATGATGCTGGCCTCTTTCTTGCCTTTGTGTTTATTGGTAATGCGCCTAATGAGGCGCATCGTGTTAGACACTCTGGCTTCAATGTTGCGAACTGTCTCTCCGTTGGTACCCTTACTTTCTATGATAAAACCTAGCACTCTGATTTTGTCCACGGTTGGTATGGCGTGACCATCGCTTGTAGTGAGTTTTATATCAGCGTGTGCCTGCGCTTGGGGATGTTGTTTGGGTGGCCGACCTCTAAGTGTAGGGCGATATAGCAGTAGCTGAGATTTCTCCGCCGAGCAGGATAGTCCAGTTCCTTGTAAATACCGTTCGACTGTGTCAATCCCCTCCTGTAATCTCTGTTCAATGGAACCGTCACTGCCGTCGCACACCCAGAGGGTGATGTCGTCGGCGTAAATGGTGTGATGAAGTCCTTGGATGGTTTGAAGTTTTGAAGGAAGACCAATGAGGGCGAGGTTAAACAACATGGGAGATATCACGGAACCCTGTGGGGTGCCCACACTTCCTATGGTTATTTCGGACGACCTGAGTGCTCCCACAGTGATCGTGGCCGTTCTGCCCGTAAGAAATGCCCTAATATAGTTGTACGTGCGAAGCCCCAAGTTTAGGGTATTGACCTGATTTAGAATGGTGCTATGCGTGACAGAGTCAAAAGCCTTCTTCAGATCAAGACCAAGTATGCCCTTAGTGGAGCGTCCCGTACTGTCTATGATGTGATGCTTAAGCTGCAACATGGCATCCTGCGTTGAAAGATGCCTGCGGAGGCCAATCATGGTGTGTGGGAAAAAATCATTGTCTTCGAGGTAATTTGTCAGTCTAGCCAGGAAAGCATGTTCCATCAATTTGCCTATACAAGATGTTAAGGAGATGGGCCTGAGATTGTCAGTATTCAGTGGTTTGCCTGGTTTCGGAATCAGAGTCACCTTGGCCGTTTTCCAATGCGGGGGCAAGATTCCGGTCTTCCAGCAATTATTAATATAGTCTGTGATATGCGTGATCGACTCAACGTCTAAATTGCGTATCATCTTATTCGTGATGTTATCCGGACCTGGTGCAGATTTGGTGTTAAGTTTTTGTAGGGCGGCACGGATATCCGCTTCGGTGAATTCTTCGTCTAGAGTAGTGTTGATCTGGCCCGTATAATCTGGATGCTGCTGAGTAGGAGCCTGAGAGATATATTTGAGCTCTACCTCCCTAAGAAACTCCTCCTCGGTGCCCTTGTAAGCATGTATTAGTTTGTTGATGGTTTGTTGTTGGGCGGTTTTGCTGTCTTCTGGGTCTAGCAGGAACCGTAGAAAATGCCAAGTTTTACTAAGACTTAGTTGCCTGTCCATCGCATCGCAGGTTTCATCCCAGTGTTGCCGGCTTAGCTGTGTTGCATACATCTCAATCTCTGTGTTGAGGAGTGCTATGCGTTTCCTGAGGTTTCTGTTGTGTTTCTGTGTCTTCCACCTCTTTTGGAGCGATTGCTTTGCCTCCCACATGTGGAGGAGCCGGCTATCGATCTCTTCGAGGTGTGCCTCGGGAGGTACGATTCGGGTGGCATTATTAATATCCTGTTTAAGCGTGTGTATCCAGTCCTCTATGTCGCTGATGGGTTGGACCTGGTTCTCACGTGATTTGCGGAACTGGGTCCAGTCTACCAACTTTAGCTCTTTTCCCGTGGGTTTACGTGGGCCACCTTGAACATGTACCTCGATGATGTAGTGGTCGCTACCCAGGTCCTCTAGGGTATTTTTCCAGGTGGCTGCTGATGTGTTTCTCGTGAACGTCAGATCAGGCGTTGTGTCTTTACTGGAGCTAGTGCCCGCACGTGTGGGTGTGCTAGGGTTGGTGATGAGAGTTAATCCCTCTTGCTGCGAGTCAAACCAGAGGGCCCTACCTTTAGGAAACACATAGGAGTATCCCCAGGCAGTGTGTGGTGCGTTGAAGTCCCCCGCTATTAAGATGGGATTTGGGCCAGCGATGTTGAGAGCGCGTTTAAAGAGTGTGAGAAATCTGTGCTTCTTTTGTTTAGGGTTGCTGTATATGTTTAGTATAAAAAGACTTTCCTGTGTCTTGCGTTGCGGAACGAGTTCAATAAATATATTGTCTATATTGGTAGTTTCCGTGTCGTGCTGTGTGAACGTAAGGTTTCGTCTAACTAGGGTGGTAAGGACAGTCGTCTCCCCGTTGGCTTGTCCGATCGAGCGGTAGCCTGCCAATTTAGCAAGACAATGTGTCTCCTGCAATAAAATGATATCGGGCTTAACTTTCCCCTTAAGGTATTGGTTAAGATTTGCTTGCTTATTCGCGTAGCTTCTACAATTCCATTGCCAAATTGTGCAGGCGTGATTTCTAGCTATGATGAGATGCAGGGGGTAGGAATGTCGCCGGCTGTATCACACTGAATGCCTACGAGGAAGGTTGCTTTACATTCGCTGTGGGGTCCAGTCCGCTAGGTGGCAGAGGGGTGATTCTAGCCTCCACAGCGATGAGTCGCTGTTGTAGGTGTTCGTTTTGTTGCTGGGTAATTTTAGCTATAGTCTCTACGCGGTCAGTAAGGGCTGAGATCAGTCGGGATGCGTTGCTCATCCACTCATTTAATTCTTTGACTGATTGCTGAACTTCCTTCAGGACTTTATTCTCGGGCGTCACGCGTGCGGGTTTGTATTCATTGGCCTGGGTTTCGGCTCTGCGCTTGGGAGGTGGTGGTGTTGTACCTTCCTCCATTTTTTCACTGGGTGTAACAGCTGAGAGCGGTGGTACTACTGGTGGAGCATGTTTTGTTGTTTTATAATGGTGTAACTCCTCCTTGAGGGTCCTGTTTTCCTCTCCTAAAGCTGTCATTTTCTGGTTACATTGTGCTAACATCTGCTTTAGCTGTGCTATTTCAGCCTCTAATTTATCAAGTTTGCCTTGAGAAGCGGCCTCCTCAGACCCCGAGCGCGCCCCCTTGACTACGTCTACCCAGCCCACCTTGAAGGTTGCGCCAGGTCCAGGTGTACGGCTCCGAGATGTTGACTGCGACCGGGAGCGGCGCCGGGAGCGGGGCCGGGAGCGGGGCCGGGAGCGGGGCCGGGGGCGAGACCGCGACCGAGACCGCGACCGAGATCTCGACCAGGCTTTCTTTCCGGGCTTCCGGGTAGGGGTAGTGTCCCGCTGCTCGAGGCTGTTGTCTACAGGCGTTGGCTTCATCGGGTAATCTTCATATTGTTGTTGTTGTCGCTCCCATCGCCGGCGTTTCACCAGGTACGGCGTCTTGTAACGTGCCCTGCACGCCTTTTCGGCCGTCTGGTGGTCGCCGCCGCATAGTTGACAAGTGGGCTGGCATTGGTGATCTTGC
Organism: Rhipicephalus annulatus; assembly: GCA_013436015.1. NCBI lineage: Eukaryota > Metazoa > Arthropoda > Arachnida > Ixodida > Ixodidae > Rhipicephalus > Rhipicephalus annulatus. The sequence goes on along the minus strand of WOVY01002881.1, from coordinate 53,538 downwards.
GGGGGGTTGATCGTACCACAGCCACGGCACACGTGGTCTTTCGGGTTTGGGCATACATCTGCGCGGTGCCCCAGGCGACCGCATTGGTAACACGTCTCTATCTGTTTGCGATAAAGGGAGCACTTCAACATTGCCCCACCGTATCGAACGTATGTTGGCACGTGAAAACCAGCGAACAGTACGATCACCGTCGTTGTGTTGCTGAGGCGTTTTGCAGCGATGGCTGTAGGGTTCTTTGTTGTAATCACATTAGCTGTAATATCTCGGGCAGTATCTTCCAACGGGATATCACGTATCACGCCTTTTGACGTACCGTCTGGTGCTGCTTCATATGCGCTGGTATCGTACGTCTTGTTGCCGACCACAATGCGAGAGATTTTCTGGTATCTATCAGCATGCGCCTCGATGGGTGTGCTCACAACGATGATATTTTGCTGGAAATTTGGGCATATTGTGTCCTCATCTTGGGCATCTCTCGGAATTTTAGTGGCGTGGTAAATGCTAGTCGCCAGTCGGGCGGCTCCATGATCGGTGAGTCGAAGGCCGCCTTTAGGTCGGATGATGATCTTGTAGTCACCTCGGGGCAGTGGAGGCATCCGGCTTAATCTTGTTATTTGACTCAGGCTTTGTTCACGCCGTTTCCTGCTGTTATTCCCTCGTTGAGAATCCGCACCGGGTTCTAGTGATTGCCCGCGGGTCGACTTCTTTGATCCTACGGTGCTCCATCTTGTACTTTCTTCGAATTCTTCACGAGAAATGGGTTCTCCCTCCACTGTGACCTCCATTTCTTCTAAAAAAAGTCGGACGCGTCAAACGCGCCGACCGGCGTTTCTTGGTGCCCGCAGAGCTAGGCTGGCCTAGGCAGCAGCGTCTCTGGCAGCTGTGCTGCCGGTGGCTTGGCAGGCGTTAGGCCTATCTCTCTCGCTAGCGTGGTTGACAAAAATGCGTCGGTAAAGGTGTCAAAATTCAAGTCCCCACCTGGAACTTGGTGCCGGGCGATTCCTGATGACAAGCTGAATACGCGGGTACCAAAGTCTTGTGGGCTTCTAGGTGACTTCCACTGCAAAACATTCGTTAAAACCGGAGCCGACACGACGCGCGTCCACTCGCTCCAACGAGAGCCTCTATCTGCCAAAGCATGAGAGATTTTAGAACTTTTTATCAGGGAGGCCAAGGATCAATGCATCAGTACACCTTCACTTATCTTTTCCGAAAAAGAGTATTCTTTTCTCGGTTAAAATTATTTTGTCATGGTCACACATGTGTTGTTGCAGATGAGCCCTGTTCTTGTGCTCAGTATAAAAACGCTCGTAGCACCTTCAATAAAATTCAGTTGACAGCGCTCTTTCCTGTCCATTTTGCGATGAGATTTTTATTATAGAAAGAATTTCATTTTCTTAGTTTACATTAATGATGAGTTTTCATTGTATCACAGCATGGAGCAAATTGCATCTCAATGCGGACAAAAATCACGATTTTGTGAAATTCGTGATAACTTCTCATATATTTCAGCAGCTTGAGAGGTATAAAGATATTTTTTCCTCAAAATATACTTTCTGTTAAGTAAGTATTCACTGCTCAGATATTCATACAAAGTGCAATATTGCAATAAAAATGCAAACATAACACATTTTGGCTTTATTCTTGGAAGCAAATGTGGCGAAAAAATTGCACTAATATTATTGAGCTTCAAATACCTTACAGAAGCACATTTATTTAACAGGTAGACCGAATTCGCTTTAGAAAAAATTGTGGAAAAAAACGAAATTTTCCACAAACAGCACACAGACGGCATTATGCCAGGAAGTTATAAGCCAGCCACATGAACAAAACTTTTTTTCTCACTGAAATATTCCAGCTGTTCACTGTTTTCAAAGCAGTAAGTCAGCACATTTTTTTTCAAATACAATTCAGATGGTCGCCAAAGTGGCTGAGACATTTGGCATGGAATGGTCCAGCTATATTTAAGCAAAATAACTTACACAAATAACAATATTTGTTCATCTACCAAGACCACACTAGAAAAAGTTGTTCAGGCATTGTGACACTAAAATTTTCAGTGTCGTACTGCCTGAACAACTTCTTTGATAAACGCAAATCTCACGCCGAGAAAAAGCCGCTCTATCACGGTGGTTGTTAAACTCCTTGCGGCCGTAGACAATGTTGAAAATAAAAAAAATCAACTCATCAGTGCTGTCACTCCTTTTTCGTCATTACTGACACGGAAGATATTTCGGTCATCCACGTGGAGGTTCAGTAACTAGGCTTGCTCTAGGCTGGGGCTGGGGTATACCACATAGGACGTCAGCGGCACCCTCTCGTCCTGTAATAAGAGCAAATATTACTTCTCATAAAATGATGTTCGTGCTGTTCTGGCAGCACCATATATAAAGAATCTGTAGTGTGTATCCTTCGAAATGGCGTGTAATTGACATTACACTGAACTCGAACCATACAAACCATACATTCCAATAATTTCGTATGATAAGGATAAGATAGTATCCAGCATACAGAAAATTCCCGAATTGAGGTGAAGTGTAAGACTACAGCTCGAAAATGGCACTTATGAAAGTTTGAACTCATCTAAGAATCAAGTTTCTTATAGGGTAGTGAGCCAGTGCGAAAAATAGTTCTTAAAGTACAACGTTCAGAACATGTAGCATTAATCAGAACGCACAAGAAACTTACCTCTCCATGTACAAACAGTGAAGGCATCTCTGCTTTCTCTTTTACATGACAACAATTGATCTTGGGCGTGGCACAAGCGAAGAGGTCTGCAAAAAAAGTAAAAGATTTACTGGCTTTGATCACGCTTCTAACAATTTGAGCAATTGTGACAATTCAGCAATCAGTGCAATTCTGGCTGCCTCTATAAGAGCATCAAAAATGAACAATTTTCTCGTTCTTTCTACCCTCACAAGAAGCTCCGTCCATGGCATCTAATCCAAATTTGACGCTGTGCTTCCTATACGCCTGCTTTCTAGACGTAGGGCTGCGAACATGTATTTTGTGAGAGCTATTCGAAAACATACAGTGTGCTTCAGTGAGCCATGGCACAGCCTAGAATGAACACTTGCTTAATTTTTACATGACAGTAAATAGTAAATATTCTACAATAAGAATTTGATAGTTGTGGTATTTCTCACTTCATTTTCAATTTTCAGTGAAAATGCTGTCATCCTTCATTAGAGTGCATAAGTTTTTGGCATGTACAGAATTAGTTGTGTGCTTCTCGGATAACACATACTTTCATCCTAGAGGTAGGATCCCTGTTTTAGCTGTCTTGTCCATAAACCCTGGTCCAATTTTTATATTTGGTCATCGAATCACAACCTGTAGTTATTTTAACACATGACTGCCTCAGCAGTAAACACAGTCTTGCATATGTTGCCTAATTGATCTAGTCATTTCTGTTTTTAAAAGGACTTCAAACATATCTACTGAAACACTCTACATGTTGGACACGGTACAAGCAACGAAAAGTTCTTGGTGTGTTGCTGAAGCCAACATTTGAATAAGTTTGCTTTTCAAAATCTTGGCTCCAGCGCCAGCTCATGTTCCAAGGATCCTCACATGAACTTCTACCTTATTTAAATTCAGAATTAACGGTCATGAGACAGTCTTAAGCTGAATTTTCCGAATGTGTTAGTGTGTGTCAGTAGACGCGGCACATCACTCACGAGAGATGCATTTCTAGACTTGTTCATTTGCAAGTGCGCAAAATAAGCAATTCTGTTTATTAGTGTATTAAGCGAAGACAATTTAAATTCGTTTGTGAGGTGATGTTTCCAAATTAATCTTTTTAGTGATTAGGCTTAATTTTGATCACGATATAGCTCCGGAACTATTACACCTGTCCTGATGAAACCTGAGCCGCGACAGGTCTATTACTAGGGCTTTGCCCTGTATGAGTTAGAAGTTTCCCGGTAGGTTATTACCAAAGTTAAAAGCGATCCTAAGAAAAAAAACGTGGTCCGAGGCTTTGATTTGACGAGCGTACCTTTTGCCCGACCAGTGAGCCACCCTCCTCCTGAGCGAGGGCGAGGGAAGACGCGGGCGCCACACGTTTATTAGCGGTTCTCGTTAAATTCTTTCTAACTCTGTATCTTCCGGTTACCTTAAGCTATCAAAAATATTTTTACACGGAAAAAACCGGACTGTTGTGTTCTGAAAGAATATATTAGCTATTTTTCGGTGGCGTTTGTAGCTCCTTTTGAAAAATTGTTTTAATGAAATGAGCTTTTTGCTGATTACCACCTTAATTAAGGGCCTAGAGTGTACAGAATGGGGCCTCCTGGTAGCCTATGGGGTGCTGTTTATTATTGTAATAAGCGGACAAAATTTAAATGCGTTTGCAAGGTGATGTTACCAATTTAATCTTTTGAGTGATTAGGCTTAATTTTGATTGCTTAATAACTCTGTAACTATTAAACCTAGCCTGATCAAACTTCAGCAGCGTCAGGTCTACCCTAAGCACTCTCAACTTTATAAGTAAGAAGTTTCCCGGTAGAATATTAACGAAGCTACAAGCGATCGTAAAAAACACGTGGTCCGACTGTTGTTTTTTTCACAGATTCACACTGTTTTCCGCTCCTAAAATTTGAAATTTTTGTTTTTAATAGCAGTAGTTGTAGCGGTTGAACTCTTGTATCTTCACGAACAAATAGATACCACTCTGACCCTCCTAGAACCACAATTGCTAAAGTTATAGGTAGATATGTGCAGAGCTCACTTACCCGTGCTGCTGACGCGGCCGCTGTGCTAAAAACCCCGCTGTATGATTACTACCTACGAAAAGAGTACACTCACCGTTAACAGGCCCACGTTGTCCGCGTCCGCCGCTCCATGAATATTCCTTAATCCGAGCGTCACTTCGAACACGGTGTCATGCGTGACCACCATTGAAGATGCGCCTGTTCGCTAGAACTCGCACAGCGACCACGACCCCAGACCAACGCAACGCATTTGAAAGACGGATCATACAGAGAGAGAGCAACGTTGAGAGAGAGAAGGAGGAGGCACTGGCGGTGGCGCCGCAGCTGTCGACGCAGGTGTTCGGTGACGCAATGATTCGCAATTATTCTACGCCGCCGTTGTGGGAGAAACGCTGGCCGGAAGAGCTGGGGGAGGGGGAGGGGCGGGAAACCCGCCAAGACGGCGCCGAAAGGCAAACGCTATGGCACATACGGCGGACGGCCGTTCGACGCGGAATGACTCCTTGTAAATGGCAACTCTCCTTCCAGCCAGTCGCACAGCGATGCAGGTTATTTACCAGCCTCGGGTTCTTTGAGTATTTTGACAGAATGCGATTGCAGTGGGCGAAAAATAGTGAAGCAAAACTTGCGGAAAACAATGTGCACCATGGAATGGCCAGAAACAATAATTATTTTGTCCTCGGTGGCATTAGCGGGAGAGCATCGATACACAATTTTCAGAGGAATTTTTTTTCTCATTGTCCGTGTCTGGCGATTCCGCGTATAGTGCCGCAAACACCGAATGCGTAGTCGAAGCTGGAACAAATTAATTCACAGTCGCGGATGTTTAGAAGGCTTGTCACGCACCACGAAACGTGCCGAGGTTGTTATAACAGACTTTTTGCTGACCACATGATCAGCACATAATTCCATATGGTTGCCCAATGAGCTAGCTAAGCACCTGTAGCAAAGGCAGGGCACGTTCTTGTTAAACGTTGTTAATATAAACGATGCTTGTGCATAAGTGCAGTGACAAGTTTCCATGTGAATTTGTCATAACCTACCTTTTCGAGCGTAGAAGTGCCTCAACGGAGCTAATCAGCTACCACAGCAAGTTCGCAAGCAACAATGAGGTACAACAATGTGCAGCTGTTTTCCATGTACTGAATAGTCCGTGTACAATGCGTTGACCACCGCCATTCCTTAAGCCACCTCCCATATAGACACCCAGTCTGAACAGGCGTGGGACCTTAAACACAACGAAGCAGTGCCCCCCTCCCCCCCCCACACACACACACGAAATTCGAGGGCGCACGGGCTGATACACACACATACTTATTCACAGGCGCACACACATACACGTATACACACATACGGCCACACGCACACGCGACCGTAAACGCACGCCTGCATGGGCGTACACATGTGCACAGGTATGCTTAACACAAGTACGGACTCGCACATACACGCGCACGCACACATGCACGGGTTTACACAAAACCACGCTTACACACGAACACATGCGCAGGCTCACGCACACACACCCATACTGGGGCGAACATTATGTTCCTGTATATATTCCATAGCAAACATGTAGCTTATAACCAACGCTAAGGAAAGCTTTCGTAACATGGATTGCAGTTAATTGCCATTATAGATGAAACGCGATTTGCTTCTGCTGGCATTCTGCTTTATTCGGAGAGCACCTTCACATATTCTAAGTCAATTAGGCCGTCATTTAACGCAAGGTCCACATATTCGTGCACTAGCTACGCTGCTCGGCCGCCAATTCGAAGGTCGTGGGTTTGATGCCGGCCGTGGCAGTCGAATTAAGACGGAGGCGAAAAGGTAGAAGCCTGTGCACTGTGCGATATCAGCGCTCATTAAAGAACACTAAGTGGTCAAAATCTCTGGAGCTTACCACTACGACGACCCTCATAATCATATCGAGGTTTTTGAGACGTAAAAGCCCAAATATTATAAATATGTGTTCTTCTTATGCTGAATATTCCATCTGATGAATCGTCACCTACACCCTTCTCAGGCACAAAAGCACCCTGAGAGCCTATTTTAGGGTGCTATCGAGGCAAGCACCCAAACAAAGGGGTGCTTTTTTTTTCAATCGACCTATTATAAGTGTTAAAGGGTGTTGAAAAGGCTGCTTTCTCGTAAAAGCACCCTTTTTACACCCTTTTCGGTGTAAAAATTTTCACTGTGTACGCTACGCTATTCGCATTGTGCGACGACTCGTTTTAGGGGCGGAGCTCCTTATGGCGTGGCTTGTGCGTCCCTCGTAGTACGTAATCACCAGTAGCACATACCCGAAATAGGTATAACATTTGACCTCCAAGGTGGTGCCGGTGAGAGATTTCTTCTGTGCGTTGTTTAACAATAAAAAATAGTGCTGAATGTACATGCCAATGGCTGCTAATGGGGAATGAGAGACAGGAGCATTCGGCTTTTAGTCAACGCGCACGCTGCGATCCCCATTAGCAGCCATTGGCATGTACATTGAGCACTATCGGACAAGGGAGGGTTACTACATTATACTCGCTGGGTGTAACCTCCTTATTTTCAGAAAGTTTTAGCGAGCGTTGAGCGGCAGGGCCATGAATACAATGAACTAGTATATATTATGAATGAATTCGAGGTGGTTAAAGGGGGGAAGCAGATACGAAGCGCAAGCCGTAAGAAATTAAAAGCTGAATCCTCCTGTCTCTCATTTCACATTAGCTGCCACTGGCATGTACATTGAGCACTATCTGACAGGAAAAGGTTGCTACGTTATACCCGCTGGGCGTAACCTCCTTGGTTTTAGAAAGGTTTAGCGAGCATTTGGCCGCAGTGCCATGAATACTGTAGCGATGCTGAGGCAGACAGGTTAAAAAACAAGCGTATTTATTAGAGCGAACTTGTGCCCACGATTCTAAAGACTATGGTCGTCAAGTCCGAGTAGCCGAGTGGCACAGATCTAACTATCTTCCTCTTCCTCGTTGCCGGAGCGCACGAACGCGTGGCGCATGTCAGCCGGGTCTTGCTTGTGCTCTTGCCACGATGATTGCGGCGGGCTACTTGAACATGGCCAACCTGTCGCGGCATTATCCCCCTCCTCAGACGCATCGTCCTGATGCTTAAGACAGTGAAAAGATACATGCGCACTCTCACTCGTTTTCCGACAATCTTTCATAATGAGTTTCATGCGGACTACGTGTACCACTTCCGTGGGATTGCGGCGTCTTGTACTCACGTGTCCAGCGGTTCTGACTTCATAAGTGACGTTGCTGATACGGTTGAGTACTTCATAAGGGCCGAAGCATAGGCAAAGAAGCTTTTCAGAGTCCGCGGTGGCGCACTGTTATCCATATCCACACTTTGTCACCGGGATGATAAAGTGCGTCACTGCGTCGCTTGTTGTACCGACTAGAATCGACGTGCTGTTGGTGGCGTATTCGGTATCTTGCCATTTGCCGTGCTTCTTCGGCTCTTTGCAAGAAGTCATCTAAGTCAGGTGGATAGCTGTTTTCGTCCTGTAGTGGTAACATGGCATCCAGTGGGGTGGTCACTCTTCGACCGAATACTAGTTCGAAAGGAGCAACGTGGGTTGTTTCTTGAACGGCTGTATTATATGCGAATGTTACGTAAGGTAATATTTCATCCCACTGTTTATGTTCAACATCGACATACATTGATAACATGTTGGTCAGAGTTCGGTTGAGGCGTTCGGTTAAGCCATTTGACTGGGGGTGATACGCCGTAGTTTTTCTGTGATCCGTACTTGTCATGCGCATCAGGCATTGCATTAGGTCTGCAGTAAATGCGGTGCCCCGATCCGTAATAACGACGATGGGCGCACCATGTCTGAGTACTATGTTGTTCACAAAGAACTTGGCGACTTCGGCAGCAGTCGCACTGTACAAAGAGTCAGTCTCAGCATAACGGGTCAGATAGTCTGTGGCTACGACTATCCATTTCTTGCCTGCACACGATGTCTGGAAAGGTCCTAAGAAGTCCATGCCGACTTGTTGGAATGGGGCATCTGGAGGGTTTATTGGCTGGAGAAGGCCGGCTGGTTTTACGGGCGGAGTTTTGCGCCGTTGACATTGACGACAAGTTTTCACGTGGCGCTGCACTGATACGAGCAACTTAGGCCAATAGTATTTCAGGCGAATCCTGGCGAATGTTCGGCTCACACCCATGTGTCCAGATGTTGGCTCGTCGTGGCATGCATGCAGAATTTCCTCTCGCATGCCTGTGGGTACGACTAGTAAAAACGTTTCACCATTAGGTTCGAAGTTCCTCCTGTAAAGGACACTTCCTCGAAGGCAGAACGCGGAGAGCCCTCTGGAGAATATGCGAGGGACTTGAACGTCGAGACCCTGCAAGTGTTGTATAAGCGCCAGCAAATCCGGGTCATCTCGTTGTAGTTGAGCTATTTCGGATGCGTCAACAACGCCTAGAAACGGGAAGTCTTCCTCTTCAGGTACACTTGGATCGACGGGAGAGCGTGACAGGCAATCGGCATCACTGTGTTTCCTTCCAGATTTGTACACGACCGTAATGTCATACTCCTGCAGCCTGAGGCTCCATCTTGCTAGTCGACCAGAGGGGTCTTTGAGATTTGCCAGCCAGCATAGAGCATGGTGGTCACTGACAGCTCTGAACGGTCTACCATAAAGGTAGGGTCGAAACTTGTTTATTGCCCAGATGACTGCGAGGCACTCTTTTTCAGTTGCAGAGTAGTTAGCCTCAGCTTTTGATAGTTTGCGGCTGGCATAGGCTAACACTTTCTCTTGACCATTTTGCCACTGGACAAGGATGGCGCCGAGGCCGACATTGCTGGCATCGGTATGGACTTCAGTGTCGGCTGTCTCATCAAAATGGGCAAGTATTGGTGAACATTGTAGTCGTTTTCTTAATTCGTCAAAAGCTTTCTGTTGTTCGCTTTCCCACGTGAAGGGCACGTCGTCTTTCGTCAGTTTTGTAAGAGGATCCGCAATCTTTGAGAAATTTTCAACAAATCGCCTATAGTAGGCACATAAACCCAAAAATCGACGCACTGACTTTTTTTCTCTGGGTGTAGGGAACCTCTGAACAGCGGATGTCTTTTCGGGATCAGGACGAACACCATCGGAACTAATAACATGTCCAAGGAATCGCAGCTCTTCGAAGCCGAAGTGGCATTTTTCGGGTTTGATTGTCAATTTTGCTGACCGGATGGCTTCCAATACTGTGCGTAGTCGCTCTAGATGTTTGTCAAACGTTGCAGAGAATACCACCACGTCATCCAAATACACTAGGCATGACTGCCATTTCAATCCGGCAAGGACAGTGTCCATCATTCGCTGGAACGTTGCTGGTGCGGAACAGAGGCCAAATGGAAGCGCTTTAAATTCGTAGAGGCCATCTGGTGTTATGAATGCCGTTTTTTCACGGTCCCGCTCGTCGACCTCTATTTGCCAATATCCGCTTTTCAGATCTAAGGGGGAGAAAAACTTTGCGGATCGCAACCGATCTAGTGTATCGTCGATACGTGGCAAGGGGTAGACATCTCGTTTAGTTACACTGTTCAGTTTTCTGTAGTCGACACAGAATCTAAGTGTGTTGTCTTTCTTCGTAACGAGCACTGCGGGGGACGCCCATGGACTATTCGAAGGCTGGATGACATCATCCGAAAGCATCTCGTCCACTTGCTTCTTGATAATTTCCCGTTCTTTCTGTGACACCCGATATGGATGCTGGCATATAGGCCTCGTGTTGTCTTGCGTTATAATTCTGTGTTTCGTGATTGAAGTGCGCTGGACCTTCGAGGCACTTGAAAAGCAATCAGAGAATTCTTTTATCAAGGCGTAAATCTGTTTCTTTTGACTGTCCGGAAGGCTCTGATTGACGGTCACGGATGTGTCGATGTTGCAGGCCACTGGTCGAGTGGTTGATGTCGTTAGGCTGCATAGTTCAGTCGCCATACAGAAGTCGTGTAAATAGGCAATAGCCGTACCTTGAGCGATGTGTTGAAGTTCATTGGAGAAATTTGTGAGTAGGACATCTGCACGGCCTTTCGCCAAGTGAACAGGACCCCCAGCTACGCAGACACCTTTGTTCAAAAACAGCCCTACATTTGTATCCGCTATGCCTTCGCGGTTGTACAATGCGTCATTTTCTACGAGCACCATTATACTGCAGCGTGGCGGCACAGTTACGTCATCATGAACAACGCGTAGAGCAGTTAGGCGTCGTTCCTCAGATTCCTCCACAAGTATAGCTCGTTCAGTCGAAAACGACACGCTGGATCTACGCAGGTTAATTACGGCGCCATTAGCTCGCAAAAAATCCATTCCTATAATGCGTTCCCTTGAACATTCTGGCAGCACAATAAAATTGGCCACGTAAATAAAGCCCCGAATTTCAAGTCTTGCAGTGCATCTGCCAAGGGGCGTAATAATGTGACCACCTGCCGTGCGTATCTGCGATCCACTCCACTGTGTCACAACTTTGTTTAGCTTTCTCACCATCTTGTGACTTATCACTGATAATCAGCACCGGTGTCGACTAAGGCATTTAACTCCCATCCTTCCATTTTCAACCACAAATCTGAAGTAACGTTTTCGTTGCTGCACCCATCTACCGGAAATACACCGTGATCACCCTCAAACCATATTGGAGGATCTTCGTAACTGACGTTATCAGCGGCCTCACCTCCACAGGTCGCTTGCTTCAATTTTCCGGGAGTGGACTTGGAGATCGATGACCAGGCTGCCTTGAAGGTCTACGTGGGCTGGAGGACCGGTAGCGCATAGGCGATGGTGACCGTGACCGGTGTTGGCGTAGAGTTGGCGAGTTCTGGCGCGTGGACAGGTACTCCTCAATTTCTGCTGGTCGTTCGCCGTTTCGGGGGCACGGTGCATACGACGGGAAGCCTCTTAATCCAGCCTGTCGGTAAGGACAGAATCTGTACAGATGACCCGCTTCCCCACAATGAAAACACAGAGGCCTGCGCTCGTGATCACGCCAGACGTCACTTTTCCTGGGCCTACGCTCCACATAGTGATGTGTGCTACGTGCTCCTGGGGGCAGATAAGTAGCTGTTGGTTCCCGTGGACGAGGTGCGCTGCGTGCCGCAGGTGGGAGAGGAGTCGTCGCCATCGCAACTGCTGCATTGCTGTGTACGGTGGATTGTCTGACAACCTCAGACTATGTTCGGATAGGTCGAACCGGCTGCAGCTGACGCTCTGGCTCTCGTATCACCTGCCTCAGTTCGTTACGAACAACGTCTGTAACGGATAGTGCAGTTGGAGTCTGGGGCATTTGCAGTCTGCTCAGTTCTTCTCTAACAACTGATCTAATGAGCTCTCGCAGGGCTTCAACGTCGTTTCGCACGCCTCCGGACAATACCTGTGCAGATGCGCAGTTAAGATTCCGGTTGTACTGCCGAGCCCGCTGTTCCAGTGTTTTTTCAATGACTGTCGCTTTCGAGTAAAACTCAGCGACTGTGCTTGGAGGGTTGCGGACGAGAACGGCGAACAGCTCTTGCTTCACTCCGCGCATTAGATGGCGCACCTTCTTATCTTCAGCCATGTTGTAATCCGCACACTTGAACAGACGAACCATGTCCTCAATGTACATAGCAGCACTCTCGTTCGTGAGCTGGTTCCTCGATTGAAGAGCAGCCTCCGCCTTTTCTTTCCGGTCTATGTTTGCGAACGTAGCCACCGCTTGTCGACGAAATACCTCCCAGGTAGACAACGAGGTTTCATGGTTCTCAAACCATGTCTTTACGAAGTCTTCCAGGGCGAAGTATACGCGACGGAGCTTCTCTCTTTCGTCCCATCCATTCAAGCTCGCCCCTTTCTCGAACAGGTCCAACCAATCTTCAACATCCTCGTACGAGTCGCCATGGAATACTGGCGGCTGGTGCGGTTGGCTAATGAACACTTGTGCCGGTGTTATCTGGGTAGTCATAGTGGTGGCATCCATCGTTTGAATTCCCCTTGGTGCGAAGTGAAGAGGACCGAACTCAGGGGAGTCACCTCGAAGACGGCGACTTGCCCTCTGGTGTACAGGAGTCACTTCCGCGGGGTTGATACGCTGGTCGTCGGGGCTACGCTGTCTTGAGCTCGCGGGGCTTCGATTCATAACCCAGCAACTCCACCAGAAATGTAGCGATGCTGAGGCAGACAGGTTAAAAAACAAGCGTATTTATTAGGGCGAACTTGTGCCCACGATTCTAAAGACTATGGTCGTCAAGGCCGAGTAGCCGAGTGGCACAGATCTATCTTCCTCTTCCTCGTTGCCGGAGCGCACGAACGCGTGGCGCATGTCAGCCGGGTCTTACTTGTGCTCTTGCCACGATGATTGCGGCGGGCTACTTGAACATGGCCAACCTGTCGCGGCAATGCAGTGAACTAGTATATACCATGAAATCAAGGTGGTTGAAGGTGGGAAGTAGACCCGAAGCGCAAGCCGTAAGAAAGTGTGCGTGTGCCACCTCTCGTTTAGTCCTTGGAATGTCCACTGAATGGCGGTGCTTCTATATGGGGAATATGGGCAGCGCAGAAACCACTTCAAGTTTCGGTGCAACACCCGGTAAGAGGGCAGCCCAGCCAACCCGGGCACAGATTATCAAGAGAGTCAATGTGAACTTCGCGAAGTCGGCACACATGCCTTTCGTGCCGGGAGGCGAGTACAAGATCCTGGTCAGGCCCCGCAAGGGACTACTTGTCGGCAAAGTAATGATGCCGGAACTCGTGCGAGCCGTAGCGAGCGCGGCAATGGTGAACAGCGGGAAAATCCAAAGGGACATGGTCTGCCCGAACGTGGCCCAGAACATTATCGTAATAAGCACGCCGGAACAGGCACGGGTCAGCCAATATGCAAGCGTCCGAGCCCTGGAATTGGCGGGCAGGCCTATGAGGTGTTCGCTTATGCGGCAGCACCGAAAAACACGGTAATGGGCGTTATTGGAGGCATTACCCTCAGCGAGACGCCCGAGATGATCCGAGCGAACGTCGTCAACGACTACAACGACACGGTGCTCGAAGCGCACCGCATTGGAACCTCGCATGTGGTGATCGTGCTATTCAACGGTATAATAAGGTGCCAGCCTAAGCAAAGTACTGCGGAACCTTTATCCGGTGCAGGGTCTACTGGCAACACAAGGAAGTGTGTAAAACGTGCGGCCAACTCAGACACCGCAGGGACGTGTGCCCCTGGCCAAACGTAAAGATATGCTTCGCGTGCGGAAAGACGAACCCCAGTGACGACCACAAGAAGGAGTGTAAGCCCCGCTGCAAACTATGCGGCGGATCGCACCCCACGGGCACGCAAAATGTGCGAACAAGTTCAAGACGCCATTCCTGCTGCGCAAGCGCGAATGCAAGACGGCGACCGAAAAGGCGGGAAACTCCGGCCAGAGCATGGTCAGATTCTCCAGAAAGGACGACCCTAGAGCGCACAGAGGGAGAGGAGCAACAGCCACAGCGAGAGTAGGGGGAGAGCGCGCCGGCACGAGCGCTCGGCGCACCGCAGCCTCTCACGCGATCACGCTTGGACTGACGTCGTCAATGGCGGAGTCAAGAGCGAAAAGGACGCGAAAACGCGCCAGTGTTCGCGCACGCCGGTGAGGACACCGCAGAACGACCCGCTAACAGCCAAGATGTTGCAGCTCGAGAGCACTATCAAGCTGATGCAAGAATCCATGAGGCAGCAGCAAGAGACCATAAGAAAATAAGCAGAAGTGATCACGACACTCACCTCGCAACAGCCCTGGTCGGGCACGCAGTGGAATGTAAGCGCTCCACCAACAGCGACGCTTGCCCTATTGGACGCAACGGCCATGCCGCCGCCACCACCGCCACCGCAAGGGACGAACAAGGCCCCCTGGCGAAAGAAAGCCCGTCGCAGCTCGGTGAACAAGTCGGACGAGGAAGAGGACCTGAACATGGACAACGACGCAGACGAAACCGCATCCGTCTCGTCGATCTCATCGCTGCACTCCAAGACCATAGAGGGCCACGAAGGACTGAACTGCGGGGATAGATTCAAGAAAATCTACAACGCAGTAAACAGGCAAGACCATCGCATTAACGAGATCTCCCAGAAAATATAGACAACGTGGCATCGTCAATCACCAAGTTTGAAGCAAGGGTAGAAGCCTGCATAACCACGGGCTTCGAAGAGATGAAACTCTTCGTGGTTGAACTACTGAAAGAAGAGCTGAGCTCCCTCGGCCTCGGTCATCGCAAACATGCGGATCCTCGCCCAACCATGGACAGAGCAACTAATCAAGCCAAACTCAAAGTGTGGCACTGGAACGCCAACGGCCTCCGGTATCGCAAGGCAATACTGCAACAGCACATACAACCCATGGACGCGCCCGCGGACGTGATTATGGTCCAAGAAACACACATGGAAGAGCTCCCGAAACTCCCGGGGTATCACGTTCACGCTTCGCCTTCCAGCGCACGCACCAGCAACGTCGGTGCGGCATAGGGAGTCCGCACCTTTGTTCGCAAGGGTCTCACCCTTATCAAGCTCGACCGCTTCCTCGACTGCGACACAGCCCTAGAGCTGTGCGCAGTCGAGATCGTGATCGGAAAGAAGAAGCAGGAATCCGTCTTCCTGGTAAACGCCTACAGCAACCCGCAACATCGCGGCCAGCGCTTCAAGACGCTGTTTGACAAAGCCAGGCGGAAAGCTGTCGACGCACCGGTGCTCGTGGCGGGAGACTTCAACTCGTCACACAAGGAACTGGGCTACCATCGCACGACTGCCAAGGGACGAAGTCTGCTCGAAGAGGGCGACGAAGCGGAGTCCAAGCTCCTCTCGGACCCGCAACAGCCGTCGCGCATCGGCACCTCGATCACTAGAGACACCACCCCGGACCTCGTCTTCGCACACCTCCCCGACGACAGACCGGTGAGCTGGTGCAACAAAGGACACAACCTGGGCAGTGATCATTATATTGTCACGGTACAACGCGAATAAAACACAGATACACCTTGGGACGACGAAAGTAGCGTGTCCTCAGCAGCTGAGCCTTTGTTTTGTTTTGTTTCCCTGGAATGTTGGCTCATACCCACTCGGGGGGATTGGCCAAGAAAGTGTAGTGCGGTTTTTCTGTGATCATTTTAACTATGTGTAATGAATTGGTATTATAATAAGACTAATGTAAAAATAAAAACAACATAAAAAGAGCAAACGAAAAAAAATCAAGTTGAGCAATTTTGAGATTTGAGGTATTATGATTACTACTCAGCTGCGTTTACTTCACTTTGCCCTGGGGAGTAATAAATAATTTTTTTGATTGAAGATCACAAAGGTATACGCTTGGTTGCCTGAATATAATAGCAAATGGCATTGAAAGCATCCCTGTGGCAATGTCCCAAAACTGAGGCACCAAAGCTTAGCGCCGTTTCCGCCGTCAATCTAAGGCCTATTTTCCTAAATGGCATAACTAGTAACCTTTTTCTAATTATATCGTAGCGGCGACAATACAAAAAATAATGATCTAGTGATTCCATTTCTCCGCAGAATGCGCAGAGGGGTGATGTTGTCTGACCAGCTCTGTGTAGATACAGGTTTAGGGGGGGACACGACATCGAAATTTAGTAATTAAGACTTCGAGCTTTTTAGACTGACTCCAGTGGGGTTGCCATGGAAACATAAGGTAGTTATAGTCTCTCCATGTAGTTACTTTTTTATCGTATCAGTGGAGATGGCTGATTTTCGATATCTTATTGCCGTGATATATTCAACATCTGGCAGTATGGACAAAACTGGCCCTTTAAGTGCGGCTCGTGCTAAGGAATCGGCCAATTCATTTAATCTTAATCCACAGTGTCCCGGAACCCATAGTAATCTCAGGAGTATCAACTGCAGGGGTACTAATGTTTTGAATGTGCTTAGAATTCGAGAGTTCTCTGAAGCTGTCAGAGCTGCACAAACTGAAAGAGAATCCGTCATTATGACTGCGTTGTTTTGATTTGATGGAAGTTTTCGAAGAGCTAAAATAATCGCCAAGAGCTCCGCTTCAAAAAGTGGAGTAAAATCAGGCAGTCTCACTGAAAAGGACCAGTCAAGCGAATCAGAGGCAATGCCTACACCTGCCTTTTGATTATTTACGGAAGCATCTGTGGCTACTATATTTTTAGTTTCTGCATGCTCCAAGTAATCTAATAATGTGTTATTTAAAAATTTGATAGATTGTAATTTGGCGTTTTGGGGGAATATATCATCATACTCAATAATAACACGACAATTCGAGTCATAATTCTCAATTACATTTCTAATGTTCACATTTATACTTTGTAGATTTTTTTGTACATACATTATCTGAGGTGTGTGAAACCATGGCCAATGAGCAAGAAAGAAGGCGTCTGGGTTTGCGATAAAAGCATATTGAGATATTCTTGCCGGTAAGCTATAAAATTTTAAAAATGCTTGTACGGTCAAAATTTCAAATCGACAAAGTAGTGTAGGCAGGCGCGCTTCCTGGTACAGTACGTTGATAGCCACAAATCTAGGGAGTCCCAGACACATTCGCAGTGCTTCTCGCTCCAAGACAACTAGAGGTTTCGTTTTATAAGCAGGGCCACCCGAGAATAATATGCAGCCGAATTCCATGATGGGGCGCATATAAATCTTGTACAACGTTATCAAGGTGTGCCTCCGTAACCCATATTTCCGGTTACTTAGCTTGTGTAGTAAGCCTGAAGCCCGCTGTGCTTTAGTAGGTATATACTCTATGTGTGGACTCCAGTTAAGTTTGTCATTATAAATGATTCCCAAATATTTTATAGAGTCTACTTGCTGGATGGGTTCCTGTTTATAAAGAATTGAAATTGAAATTGGTTCTGCAAGCGGGAACGCCATGAGTGCGCTTTTGTTGACATTTAACGATAACGAAATCGACTGCAACCAAATTTCTACCATGTTAATATATTTTTGTAATTTAAGTTGTAGTGAGTAAATACCATAGTCAGCAGCAAAAAGTGCGATGTCATCAGCATAAATTTAGACAGTAACTTCTTGATCTGTTGGAATTGTGCTCATTAAAGCATTAAATAATATTGGAGATAAGACTGCTCCTTGGGGAACTCCGCGCGTTTGTTTAAATCTAGATGAGGAACATCCATCCTTGACGCAGTAGAATTCTCTTGATTTTAAGAATTCTGCCACCCACTCAATAAAATATTGTGGGAAGCTCAATCTCTCTAGCGTATTTACAATATGAAGTGCTCCACACTGTCATACGCCTTGGCTATGTCAAGCGTTACTAAAGCAGCGTATTGCCTTCTTTTACGCGCGAGCTGTATTCGGCTCTCTAAATCAGCATGGGCACACCAAATAGAGAAATCACTACGAAAGCCGATTTGGTTCGGTTTTATTACTAAATTGTCTGCCATCCAGATACTTACTCGGCTATGTAGGACCCTCTCTATTAGTTTGACCATGTTAGATGTTAGAGAGATTGGTCTGATATTATCGACTGTTAATCCTCCACCCGGATTTTTTAGTATAGGAATCACCTTTGCTATCCTCCAATCCTGCGGCACCCATGAGTTTTTTAAGGAGTAGTTAATAACATTGGCGACGTCTCGAGGCGATAAATTGAACAGAATTTTATTCATGGGTACTGTGATTCCATCTGGGCCAGGAGATGCACAGTGTAAATGTTTAATCACGTTGGATACTTCAGTCTGTGTCACTTCTTCAAAGTCAGACTTTGTCGTAGACTTGTGCCAGTTGTTTGGCACTACTGAAGTGAATCTGCTTTCCAGACCTTTACCGATTGCCTCTAAGGTAGTGGTCATTTCTCGTGCCGACAGATTATCACAAGCTACATTAACTGGTGATGGCAAAATTTTCCGAGCTCTCATATATCGGAACAGTGCTTTCATATGTTTAGGCTTCGACAGGTATTCATAATGTCTTCTGTCATATTCTTGTTTAGCTTGAGCAACCGTTCTTTTAAAGCCCGCAGCAATGAATTTATAATCGGCCCAGTATTGGGGGGATTGATTATGTAAGAGCTGCTTCCAAGCTGCCTGACGTCGTCGGTGCTCTCTTGTACATTCATCATTCCACCAACAGCTATATACTCTTTCTGTGGATTCAACAGTAAATTCGGCTCTTTTGTAGGATCTTTTAATGACTGCGTTTATTTTCAGTGCTTTTTTTATCATCGCTCTCTCCGAGTGAAAAGCGAATGCTGACTTCAGGTCATTCCTAAATTTAGTGTAATTTACAAATACTCTTACATTTGAACAAGATGGAATTATCGGACAAGAAATTTCAAAACTTATCGGTAAATGGTCACTGTTGGTGCCACAGTACAGCGCTTTCCAAGAAGAAGTAGTAATGGCTGAACTGACAAAACTTAAATCTAAGGCCGACCTGGAGTGATTACGAATAAATGTGGGGGTTCTGACGTTGAGGCACGTCAGGTCATTAACCATTGTCCACTCTCACAAGCGTTTCCCACTAAGATCAGTTCTAAAACCCCAACTCTTGTGGTGGGAATTAAAGTCTCCAACTAAAACTTTGTCTTTGAACCACGATTTTGTAGCTAGATCCAAACTTTGTGTGTCTTGAACTCCATCCGGAAAATACATATAAAATAAAGTGAAAGGAGTGCATTTGGGCAGTGTAATGTCTACTGCCAAAATTTCGCATTCTGGCGACATATGTTTGTATGAGCATTTGACTTTCATACTAATTCTATAATTAATAAAGAGAGATAGACCCCCACCTCTCGATAGACGGTCTAGTCGAAAAGATTGGAAGTTATTTAAATAGAACAAATTATGCACAGATAGCCATGTCTCTTGTAATGCTATAATATCAGGAGCGAATTTAGAAGTCAAGTATACCAAATCGGTAGATGCAGAATGGATTGATCGGCAATTCCAATGGAGAATCTTAAGCGACCCTATGGTTTCGAAAGAGCTGCTTCCGCTATAGCTTTCTCTAGAATGCTTTCTTTCAAGAAATCCCTCTTTGAAAGGCTCTCCTTTTCTTTCAAATACTTTTTGTTCTTTGTTTGTTTCGGTGAGTTAGTTTTCCTTGACACAGGGGATCTAGATCTCTTCAGGGACCTAGGGTCCAAATCCATGTCATCGGAATCTATTGTATATGCAGCTTTTTGCTCACTTACACTTTGTATATCTACTGCAGAGGGTGCTGTAGACGGAGAATACGATGGTGCGGTTTCAAATTCCTCATTTTGCTGTTGACGCCTATTGCAGAGGATCCTGCGGGCGGATAATACGATGGCGCAGTTTCAGATTCACCGTCAGCTATTGGTCGTGAACTCTCAACATGTTGGGATACTAGGCCTGACTCTCCCGTTGTACCAAATATGCGAGTCATCTGGTAAGCCAAAATTTGAGATAGAGAATAGCAAAGGTTGAAGTCAGTCGTTCCATGGCTTTTTCTAGAGCCTTTTCTACGGCCTCCGCTATATTCAGGGAAATCGACCCATTTATTTCCGAGAGATGTCGTGCTGCAACACTGGCATACCCCCGAGTTCTAGTCTGTATTTCCGCTAGGGCTTCTCGTCGAGAACAGCGCCTACGCCCTATAATTTCAAGAATTTGCATTTCTCGAGCCTTTGCTGAACAATCAGGATTATCTGCACAGTGTTGTTCGTTGCAGAGACAACATTTCTCTTCTTTAGCTTTGCAGTAATTTGTTTCATGGTTGTCACCACACACTCGGCATCTGAGTTCTGACCTGCATCCTTTAATAGTGTGACCGTATCGCCAGCACTTCGTACACTGGAGTGGTCGCGGTGATAGCGGTTCCACTCTGTATATTAGTGGCCATGCCTTGATTTCGCTTGGGAGATTCGCTCCAGCAAAGGTTACAATTACCGACTCAGTCGGCGTCTTCTGCTTCTCTACTAGTCGTGCACACCTATAAACGGAAATAGCACCAGTCACGGCAAACATCTCTAATACCTCAGACGGGGTCAAGTTAACATCGACACCGCGAACAATACCTTTCACACATGCCAGATGCGGGGAGAATAAAGGCGCTCACCGGATTGGTCGCGAAACTCGAGCACTTCAATAGGTCTTGGACACAGAGCTGATCAGATGAAAAACATAGAATACCACCTCTGCCGATCTGGCGGACCTCTGTGATGCTGTGAAAGTGAGACGTCGCAGCTCTAAGCTCCGCCTGGATCACTTTCGGATTCTTTATCCCAATGAAGCCGTCATTGCTAGGGACGAGGGCCACAGGAACTGCAGGAGTGCCGTTGCGTAGAAACTGATCCACTGGTATTTCCTGTGGCGGAAGTGAAGCAGACCAGAGGCAAGCCCCTGGTCCAGGTGAAGAAAACTGCATCTAAGTGATCTTTCTAGTGCTAAAAGCGCTTACTTAGCTGTAAAAGCACTATAGCAACACCTAATAAAGACAAAAAAATTGCCCGCAGCTTCCCTCGGGGGAACACTGAGGAGGATGCGGAGCATATAATTGGTTAACGGGGTGTTAAAGTGCGACTTACTTGGGTCGATGGCTAAATTGGTTAACGTGGTTGTGAAATGGGGTGTTAAATTGCGACTTACTTGGGTCGATGGCTAAATTGGTTAACGTGGTTGCAGGAGGGGGTGTTAAATGAGTGAACACGTACACACGTATGCGAAAGGGCGGCGCTGGTCGAAGGGACGTCGATCATTGTGTTTGTGGATTCGTTGGCATTCATTTCACGGCGACTTCGGACGTCGACGCGCCGTACAAACCAACGGACGAGCGGCAACTGAGCGAGCGAACGCCGACCTTGAGTATATATACAGCGCGACGGCGCATGCGCTGTCAGCTGTCGAACGTTCTCGAAGGAGAAGCGCGCGCGCGGCACAGATGGCGACGGCGCGACGGCGCATGCGCTGTCAGCTGTCGAATGTTCTCGAAGGAGAAGCGCGTCCGGCAAAGATGGTGGGCGACGGCGCGACGGCGCATGCGCGCGCGTCAGCTGTCAAATGTTCGAGAAGCGGTGCGGACGGCGCACTACAAGGCGCGAGTATAAGATGCTTCCGCATCTAAAAAACCACAGCCACTACACAAACTTAGGCCAAAACCCTAGAGCAAGCACGACCAGCTAGCTACTTGCGTGTTCGAGCGTTCGAACGTTCGTGCGACGAGCCTTGTGATCATCTTCTTCGGCCTCGAGAGAACCTAGAGGCCCATTACCTCGTGCCCCCTAAATGCACCATCATCGTTATCGTCCACATGTAAACGGGCATCATTTGCCTCTCTCTCAAAGAGCATTGCCCCGATGCGCAGTCTGTAATGCAGTTTTTAGATGCGGAAGCATCTTATACTCGCGCCTTGTAGTGCGCCGTCCGCGCCGTCCGCACCGCTTCTCGAACATTCGACAGCTGACGCGCGCGCATGCGCCGTCGCGCCGTCGCCCACCATCTGTGCCGCGCGCGCTTCTCCTTCGAGAACATTCGACAGCTGACAGCGCATGCGCCGTCGCGCCGTCGCCATCTGTGCCGCGCGCGCGCTTCTCCTTCGAGAACATTCGACAGCTGACAGCGCATGCGCCGTCGCGCTGTATATATACTCAAGGTCGGCGCTCGCTCGCTCAGTTGCCGCTCGTCCGTTGGTTTGTACGGCGCGTCGACGTCCGAAGTCGCCGTGAAATGAATGCCAACGAATCCACAAACACAATGATCGACGTCCCTTCGACCAGCGCCGCCCTTTCGCATACGTGTGTACGTGTTCACTCATTTAACACCCCCTCCTACAACCACGTTAACCAATTTAGCCATCGACCCAAGTAAGTCGCAATTTAACACCCCATTTCACAACCACGTTAACCAATTTAGCCATCGACCCAAGTAAGTCGCACTTTAACACCCCGTTAACCAATTATATGCTCCGCATCCTCCTCAGTGTTCCCCCGAGGGAAGCTGCGGGCAATTTTTTTTTCTAAAGTAAAGTATCATGCAATCACTCGCTGACGTAGGGTTTCATGCGGACTACGTGAACGAGTTCAGGATGGTGCTGGCGACGCCTTGTACTATACGAACAGTCGGGAACAACTTCGTAAGTCACATCGCTCAGTCGTCGCACAACTAGGTATGGTCCAAAGCATTTTTAAGAGTTTTTCGGAAAGTCCTTGTTTTCGTACTTTGTCGCCAGGTTGGTAGACGACTGTTCTGCGGTGAGCATTGTAGCGGCCTGCATCGTAGTCTTGCTGCTGGCTGATCCGTAAACGTGCAAGTTGCCTAGCTTCTTCTGCGCGTTCCGTAAACGTGTCGGCGTCCGGGACGATGTCGTCACCTTCGTGCGGTAACATTGCATCTAACATGGTTCATATTCCCGTCCATGAACGAGGCTGAAAGGTGTCATTCGGGTCGTTTCTTGCTTGGCCGTGTTGTATGCGAACGTTATGTAAGGCAAGATTGTATCCCAATTTTTGTGTTCGACGTTAACGTACATCGAAAGCATGTCTTCAATGGTTTTGTTTAGACGCTCTGTCAGCCCGTTTATTTGTGGGTGGTATGCGGTGGTTTTACGATGTGTTGTTCCACTCAGCATCAAAACATGGTCCAAAAAGAGCTGCTGTAAATGCGGTTCCTCTGTCTGTGATTACGACGGTTGGTGCACCATGCCTCAGTACAATATTCTCGATAAAAAATCTTGCCACCTCCGCTGCTGTACCTCTCTGGATAGCCTTTGTCTCGGCATAACGGGTCAAATAATCCGTCGCGACGATAACCCATCGGTTGCCTGCAGTAGAAGTAGGGAGTGGGCCCAAAATGTCGATGCCGATCTGGTGGAATGGAGTCATTGGGACCTGTACGGGTTTCAGGAGGCCAGCTGGTTTAATTGGCGGTGACTTGCGTCGCTAGCAGTCGAGGCAGGTACCAACGTGGTGCTTCACGGCAGTGGTTAGTCTTGGCCAGTAATACCTTTGCTGTACCCTGGCCAACGTTCTTGTGTAACCCAAGTGGCCAGAGGTAACCTCGTTGTGGCATGCTTTCAGTACTTCGGTGCGAAGGGCTGCTGGGATGACGAGCAGATAGGCAGATCCCGTCGACGAAAAATTTCTTTTATAGAGTACTCCGCCACGTAAACAAAATGATGACAACGCTCTTGCGAAAACTCTTGGCGCCTTCCGAGATCTGCCATCCAAGTAGGTAATTAAGCCAAGCAACTCAGCGTCGTCTCGTTGTTGCTGCGCAATGGTGGTCCTGTCGAGGACACCGAGAAATGATGTTTCCTCCTCCTCGTGTAGGGTTGCCGACTCAATGGGTGAACGGGACAAACAGTCTGCGTCCATATGTCGCTTCCCTGACTTATGTACGACTGCCATGTCAAATTCCTGCAGCCTGAGACTCCAACGCGCTAATCGGCCGGTAGGGTCTTTAAGATTAGTTAACCAACACAGTGAGTGATGGTCGCTAATTACTTTGAAGGGGCGGCCATATATATACGAACGAAATTTTGTAACCGCCCATACCATGGCGAGACATTCATTCTCAGTCGTGGAGTAATTAGCCTCAGCACGTGTTAACGTTCTGCTTGCGTAAGTGTTATGTCCGGTGTTGTCGTCGGCCCATAGACGTACGCGTTGGTCGTGGTAGTCCAAAAAGCTCAGACAGCCTCGAACATGAGTATATCAGCCGGCGGGGGTGGTTCATCTATTGTGGTGTCTAGCGGCAGCCCGCGTGGGTTTGAATCCCGTCCTCGTCGCCAGGAGGATGCGACGCCGAAATTTTTGAAAGCTAGGTCGGTGCCTTTCGCCCTACGAACGTCAGTCGATAATGAGCTTGACCGACTGCAGGAACAAGAGATCATCGAACTGACGCAACATTCGGAATGGGCTACACCACTCGTTGTCGTCCGAAAGAAGAACGGTACCCTACGCCTCTGCGGAGACTACCGGAGCACTGTCAACCTGGCGACAAAAGCATCTTCCTACCCACTGCCGACACCGGAAGAGGTTTTTAGCACGCTTCGTGGTGGAAAAATCTTCAGCACCTTGGACTTAACAGTGGCGACAAGGATGGGATTCGAACCCACGCGGGCTGGCGCTAGACACCACAATATATGAACCACCCCCGCCGGGTGATATACTCATGTTCGAGGCTGTCTGAGCTTTTTGGACTACCACGACCAACGCGTACGTCTATGGGCCAACGACAACACCGGACATAACAATGGCGACGAGGAAGTGGATTTGGACCAACGCTACGCAACGATATTGACAAGCTACAAGCTATGGCTACGCACGGGCTCCCAAATCGGCTACCCGAATTCAACGGCTCATCATGGTCATCGTGGTTTGGACGCCTGTAATTTTACTTCGAGGCTAACAACATCACTGATGCAGCAATGAAGAGGGCCAACCTGCTAACGCTGTGTGGGGAGCAGACATACGACACAGTCTGTGCCCTGATTCAGCCACGCACTCCAGCAGCCATTGACTACGACGACATCGAAGCAGCGCTACAAGAGCACTATGACCTAAGGCCATCGGAGGTCTACTGTCGAGCCCGCTTCCAACGGCGAGACCAACTGGAAGGCGAAAAAGTGGCCGAATACATAGCGGCTCTCAAAAAGCTGACTGACTGCAATTTCGGGACGTTGACCGCGACAGCTGCAGCTACTGCGCAGGAGGGAGGACCGACTGCCACACCTGCTAACACCACTATGCTCCCCTTGGACGTTATGTTGCGTGACCGTTTTGTGTGCGGACTGCGTGACGCAGGCCTACAACAATGCCTGTTCGCGGAGACGGGTCTCACCTTCTCCAAAGCCTACGACATCGCCCAACGAGCGGAAAGCGCTGGTCACCAGCAGAGGGATATTCGACGGAACGTCGAGCCGGTGCATCACACCAGTCAGCAGTCAGGTCATTCCACGTCTAAGGCGAAATCAAGCAGAAAGACACAGCGCTGTTGCCGATGCGACGACATGCACGATCCCCAGGTATGTCGATACAAGACAGCGACCTGCAATTTTTGCCAAAAACTGGGACACATTGAAAGGGCATGCATCGCGAAGCGCAAACAGCTCGGACCGAAGACTTCAGTGCAACGGAACAACAATGTCGACGCACAAGAGGGCCAGACGCAAGATACAAGCCGAACAGCACTAACGTCATCGGCACTATATGACTTAAACGCTGTTGTGAACCTCGGAACGAGACCGAAGATTACAACTGAAATTATGGTACACCAGCGCCCTATCAGGTTTGAGGTGGATTCCGGAGCAGCATGTACGCTTATCAGCGAGGACCCTTTTCGCGCTACTAGGCGTGAGAACGCGCCAGCTCTCCAGCAAGACGACACGCAGCTGAGAACATGGTCCGGACATTCCCTTGCACTGCTGGGCTGTGCCAACGTAGACGTGTACTACAACGGGCAGACCCATCAGCTCCCCTTACTAGTCGTCCACGGTTCTGGATCAAGCCTTTTAGGACGAAATTGGTTCACCCCCCTTGGAGTGGTCATTGGCGGAGTTCACCACACACTCAGTTATCCGTCAGTGGAGCAGCTTCAAGATAAGTACAAAGCGATTTTCTCCGAAGAAATACCAGGGAACAACAAACCTCCAGTCACACTGGAGCTGCGGGAGGATGCGACGCCGAAATTTTTGAAAGCTAGGTCGGTGCCTTTCGCCCTACGAACGTCAGTCGAGAACGAGCTTGACCGACTGCAGGAACAAGGGATCATCAAACCGACGCAACATTCGGAATGGGCTACACCGCTCGTTGTCGTCCGAAAGAAGAACGGTACCCTACGCCTCTGCGGAGACTACCGGAGCACTGTCAACCTAGCGACAAAAGCATCTTCCTACCCACTGCCGACACCGGAAGAGGTTTTTAGCACGCTTCGTGGTGGAAAAATCTTCAGCACCTTGGACTTAACAGTAAGCGATTACCCTTTCTGCGCCCTCTTGCTGCTGCACAAGCACAGCTCCCAGACACACATTGCTAGCATCGGTGTGAAGCATCGTAGGGGCTCTCCATGAGTCTTTGAAAGGTATTCATGAGTCTTTGAAAGGTAGCAGGGGCTGAGCACAAACCGAATGGCAAGACCTTAAATTCATATAACCCATCTGGTGTCACAAAAGCGGTCTTCTCGCGGTCTCTCGGGTCCACCTCGATTTGCCAGTATCCACTCTGCAAGTTCATTGAAGAGAAGTATCGAGCATATTGAAGTCTGTCGAGAGAGTCGTCTATACGCGGTAGTGAATATACGTCTTTCTTGGTCCCCTGATTTAGCTTCCGGTAATCCACACAGAAGCGCAAGCTGCCGTCCTTTTTCTTAACGAGGACTACAGGCGACGCCCAGGGGCTCTGTGAAGGCTGAATGACGTCATCTTCAAGCATTCTGTCTACCTGCTGTTGTATCGCTTCACGTTCTTTTGGAGCCACGCAATAAGGGTTCTGGTGAGTATGTCTCGTCGTTTCCTCGGTAATTATTCGATGCCTGGTTTGAGGCGTGCGGCCAACTCTTGATGTTGTCGAAAAGCAGTCTTGAAATTTGGCCAGTAGCTCAAGAAGTCTGCGTCGGTCGTCTTTCGGCAAAGTAATGCTAACGTCCAAAACAGGCGCTGAATCAAGATTTAGCGACACGTCGACTACCGCCAAGCAGCCTTCGGCATCTACGACATCGTCGAAAAAAGCGACAGCCGTGCCTTTAGGAAGGTGCTGGCGCTCAGCACTAAAATTGGTCAGCAGCAAGTCCGTGCGTCCAGCAGCAACTCTGACGATACCTCGTGCGACAGAAATACCGTGGGTGAAGAGCAGCGAGCTTATTCGGTCTGCAACTCCTTCGGCGTCAAACTGAGCAGCGGCGGCCACAGAAACAAGCGTGCATGACCTCGGAGGGAGAACCACATCGTCATCAGTAAGACGCAGTTGGTTTCGTCGCGCCTCTGGAGAATCGGGTAAGCCCGAACTGTTGCAAAACGTAATCAAGCTTGCTGGTATGTTGATGACGGCACCATATTCCCGTAAAAAGTCCATGCCAAGAATTACGTCTCTGCAGCATGCGGTGATAACGACGAACGACGCAGTGAAAGGAGAACCTCCGATGTCAATTCTTGCGGTAAATCTTCCCGAGGGCTTCAATAACTGGCCTCCTGCTGTTCTTATATGAGGGCCCGTCCACGGCGTCTTCACTTTTCTGAGGCTGTCGGCGAGGTCCTGACTGATAATGGAGAAGTCGGCACCAGTGTCGACTAAAGCTGTTAATTTCTGGCCGTCGAGAAGAACACTAAGGTCAGCAGTCACAATTTCATTGTTTTCACGGCTTATCGGCTGTATGGCGTCGTGCTGTGGGGGCTTCTTGTCGTCATCTTTATGGCCTGCAACCTTGCCCCCGGAGGTTGCCGCTCTTAGTTTCCCCGGCGCGGGCTAGGTGACCTTCTTGTATTAAGGTCCGCATAGGTGCGACGGTGCGACAAAGGCGAACGCGCGGGGGACGGAGATCGGGACTGACGTCTCGGA
The DNA here is from genome assembly GCA_013436015.1 of Rhipicephalus annulatus. Lineage (NCBI taxonomy): Eukaryota > Metazoa > Arthropoda > Arachnida > Ixodida > Ixodidae > Rhipicephalus > Rhipicephalus annulatus. The sequence continues at coordinate 25,374 of WOVY01002881.1, read as the reverse complement.
CCAGGAGGGTGAGCAGGCATTGCCTTCTCTGCAGTGGTAGAGCCGTCCTCAAAGTGGGAAAGGGCTCCATAGAAAGAGGTGTCGTCACGGCGCAGAGTGTATTCGTCGTTGGCACGTTGACCGCCAAACCAAGGTCGATGAGGACGGAATGAATCACCTCGATGCCAGCAATGACGAGCAATATGTCCTGCACCTCCGCAGTGAAAGCATAGTGGACGTCTGTCCACTGTGCGCCATGCATCTGTTTTCTGGGTCGGTGGACGCGTCGATGCCCATGGGGTGGCTGTGGACGGCTGGTTGTATGGCTGTAGCGTGGGTGGTTGATGCTGGGTCTGTTCTTGCGGCGGATACGAAGGGGCCATCGGAACCTGGTGGTACAGCGTCGGCATAGCGGGTGGTGGACGTCGGAGAGTGGCAGCGTAACTCATAGGACGCTGCTGAGCATCAGGACTATCCGTAGACAATGCTTGGTGGATTTCGTCGCGTACGACTTCAGCGATCGACGCGATGGGATTTTCAGCAACCGGATTCCGCAACTTCTGCAGTCCTTCGCGAACTATCTCCCTAATCAAGTCTCGCAAGCAGCTCTGACTCTCAGACTTCATGGCGATAGCATTGATTGGGACATTGCAGAACATGCGGTCATATTGCCTGCAGCGGTGATGAAGGGCCCGCTCGAGAGCCGTAGCCTCCTTAATGAAGTCAACCACGGTACTCGGAGGGTTGCGCAGTAGCCCGGCAAAAAGCTGTTCCTTGACACCGCGCATGAGGTAACTCAACTTTTTATCTTCCGTAATGTGTGGGTTAGCTCGTTGAAAGAGACGAGTCATGTCCTCGGCAAACATTGCAACGGTTTCGTTGGGTTTTTGAACCCGTAGCTCCAATAACTGCTGCGCACGGTCCCTTCTATCGATATTGGCGAAGGTATCGACGAACTTCTGTCGAAAGTCGGGCCAATCTGACAGATTGCCTTCTCTATTCTCATACCAAGTACGAGCACCGTCGTCAAGGTAGAAATAGGCGCGTGAAAGCTTTTCCTGTTCCGACCACTGATTTACCTTGGCAACACGCTCATAGTGGTCAAGCCAGTCATGAAAGTCTTCGTGGGCACCGCCACTAAAGCGATCAGGAACTAGGGGTCGAAAGAGGGTCACCTGAGATGGGTGCGTCGGAAAGCTGCCTTGGGGCACCTGTTGCGAGCTTGCGTTGGCCATTGGTTGAGGTGTGCGGTGCCTAGCAGGTTCCGGTGAGTGAGTCAGCTCTGGCGCGAGGCCTCGCAACCGTCGACTGGAGCGATGCACCGGTGTTTCTACAGGTGACAATGCGTTTGGACTCAATGAGCGGCTCCCAGCGGGCGTGTGGAGCATCAGACAGAGCTGCGGTCCAGCACCTCCACCAGTGTCACGGTACAACGCGAATAAAACACAGATACACCTTGGGACGACGAAAGCAGCGTGTCCTCAGCAGCTGAGCCACAAGATCGTCTCTTCGGCCTCGAGAGAAGCTAGAGGCCCACTACCTCGTGCCCCCTAAATGCCCCATCATCGTTATCGTCCACATGTAAACGCGCGTCAATATCAGAAGTGGAAATCCCGCTGAAGATTCGGAGCAAACTGCCCCCCACTCGGAAACACAAGCTCACGGACTGGAACGCGTTCCGCCAGCAAGAGATCGTGCCCACAATCAAAGACCTCGAAGAGTGAACGCGAAGCCTGGAAGACGTCGCAGAACTTGCGAGCACAGAAATAGAGACGGACGACACGACCTCACCCATGAACCCCAAGTTGGCACACCTGATCGAAGCGTGCCAATCCCTTCAACGCCTATGGAAACGAATGCGTCACAGCAGGACACTGCGAAAACGCATCGCCTACCTAGGCAGGGAAATCGAAAAGTACAGTCGACAGCTCTGCGCGCAGCAGTGGCACGCCATCTGCAATGAGGCGGGCGGCCAAGTCCACACCAGCCACACGTGGAAACTGCTACGACACCTGCGCGACGAAACGCAGAGTAAATCGTACCAGCAACATCGGCTGACGCAGATGCCGCACGCAGCGATCAAGGAGCACGGAGAAGACGAGGTGGGCAGACGCCTCAACGACCAGTACATCCTAACCAGCGCGCAGACTTGACATCCGGACTACGTGGGACCACGAAATCCCACACTCGACGCGGACATAGAAGAGTGGGGGGTCCGCCACGCAGTGCAGGCGCTCAACTGCAAGTCTGTGGTGGGACCGGACCTCATACACAACAAGGCCCTGCGCAACCTCAATGGCACGGCTGTCACGGCCCTTACCGGATACTAGAAGTGCTGGCGTTCAGGCACCCTGCCAAAGCAGTGGCACACGGCCCGCACGATACTGATCCCCAAGCCTAACAAGCCACCCGGCATCTAGCACCTCTGCCCGATCTCCCTCACGTCGTGTGCGGGCAAGGTACTCGAGCACGTACTCAACAACCGCTATCAATGGTACATGGAAGACAACAACGCGTATTCGGCGACGATTCTGGACTTTCAGGCCCAGCTGAGCACGCAGGACGCGATGCTGCTCATTCAACGAGACCCGCTCGAGTCCCCCAGCAAGACCGACTGCAGGACGATCCTGGGCCTCGACTTCAAGAGCGCCTTTGATAACGTGAAACACTCGGCGATCCTGGTCCAGATCGCGAGACTCGGACTGGGCGAACGGACGTACAGCTACATCTGAGCTTTCCTCTTGGACCGAGTGAAGTGCCTCTGTGTCGGACACCTGCAACTAGAGGAGCGAAAGTTGGGCAGCATCGGCACACCGCAAGGGGCCCGTCATCTCCCCTTTCCTGTTCAACACAGTCATGATACCGGTGGCTGAACGCCTCGCTCGACTACCGCATGTACGGCACACGATCTAGGCCGATGACATCACCCTGTGGACGACCGGAGGCACGGAGGAATCACTCCAAGAGGCGATCGAGCAGATCAAAGACTGTCTGCGCGGGGCGGGGCTCAAATGCTCCTCGCAGAAATCGGAACTTCTAATACTTCCACCACCCGGACACTGGCGCAAGTCAGTAGCAGCGGAGGCGGCCAAGATCAATGCTTCGGATCGAAGACGGCTCCCCCGCACGTCCGAGGAATCAGAGCGTTCGGCATGCACCACGACGCCAGCAACGGGAACCACACGGCCCTCAACAGGCTCCTGACGAAAATGGGGGTGGCGACCCGCCTCGTCAAGCAAATCGCCACCAAACGGAGCGACATGAGAGAAGCCAACCTCCTGCGACTGCTGCAGTCGTTTTTGACGAGCCACGTATCGTACGTCGGCGCGTTTCACGGATGGCTGCAGCACGAGCGGGACAAGATCAATGCAGCCTTCAGAAAGGCCCACAAATCCGCCCTGGGTCTTCTCGCAAGCACGAGCAACGACTCTCTTGCCCGACTGGGGGTCCACAACACCCTAGAAAAGATGAGCGACGCCCAGCGCACGTCGCAGCTCGCCCGCCTCGCAACGACCACTGCCGGCAGAGAAATCAACTGAAGAGTCGGCCTACGCCCGCCCAGAGCCGAGTCCTATCGAGACGAGGCCGCGGAGCGCACGGAGATCAGAAGAGACATCGCGAGACACCTCGTGGACCTGCCGCTACCACGCAACATCCACCCGGAACGCAACAAAGAGCGACGGGTCGCAAGAGTGAGAGCGCTGGCAGAGACTCACGCCACTGACTCGACGGCGGTGTACGTAGACGCCCCCAAGCATCAATACCGACCATACACCTACGTAGCGGTGGTTGTCCGAGCCACGGACGGCAAACTGCTTAACGCCTGCAGCGTCCGAGCAACGTCTGTGGAGCAAGCGGAGGAAGCCGCCATTGCCCTGGCGCTGAACGTCACTTCCGAAGTCACCACCATCCTGAGCGACTCCAGCACGGCCATCGCCAATCTCAGCCGCGGAAGCATCGGGACCCCGGCAGCAAGCCTGCTGCCGAGAAGCAAGTCGACCACGACACATCTACGGTGGTTCTCGGCCCACGTCGGAGCCATCCCGGGCGAAGAAGTCAACCGCAACGAAAGCGCGGACGCCGTCGCACGCGAGCTCACGCACCATGCGGCGCCCCCCCCCCCGCCCCTCGGACGCGGAAGAAGCCAAACCCCCGGACTCGGACCCGCCACTCGACTACGGCAGCCTCCTTCAATGGTACCGAGAGGGCCGCCGAGTGCTTCCCGGGCCTCACCCGAGGCTGGGGCGGTGCGAGGGGGGTCCTTCTGAGACAACTACAGACCAGCTCGGTGCTCACGCCCGCCCTGGCCCGACACGTGTGCCCCGGACTCTACGAAAGTGCAGTATCTGTGCGCGAGAACTGGCAACGCTGACACATGTGCTGTGGGGGTGTGACGCGTGTGCGGGGGAGCGATCACCGACGCACTACCACCGGACATTGTGAACCACATAGGCTCGCCCGATCACGAGGTGCAGCTCAACGCCATCCAGTGGTTTGACGTGGCCCTGGCTCGGCAAAAGCGAACAGAGAAAACTCCTAGTAGCTCGCGTTGGGCCGGCCATTGTTGAGGTCTAAATAGACAGGAGGGTGCGGAACCCTGCGCGGTGCTCCCACCCTCCCCACACAGGATTGCCCAATAAAGTCTATTTCTCTCTCTCTCCTGGTCGCCCCTTGGGGGCCACGGAGTGCGGACGCACGTCGTACCGGCTCCACAGTTTTTCTCTAATTATCGGCACGATATCGAAGTTCCTAGCATCATTTTTTACACCAGTGGACGACAGAAGTTCTGGAGATCTTCTGGACACCACGTTTTGACAGGTGGGCTGCATTTTTTTGGTGCAACAACCGTGTTTTCTGGGTCGCCGCCACGTCAACGCGGCAGCTAAGCTCAGCGAACGCCAACTGGACGATAGTGTCTCCACCGCCGCGGCGGTGTGGAGAGCTCGGCCGAACGCGGCGTCGAAGCTGTTCGGAGCCCCTCGTTCCTCTTCGAAGGCCCGATTTATGCCGAAATGGAGGTCGTAACTTTTTTTTATTTACAAATACTGCTGTCTCACAGTTCGAGACATTGCAGGAGTGAGTCCATAACAGTGAATACACACTAAACTAACAAAACACATGGTTTGGTAGTTTATTCAAAAAACTATTGGTAGGCAACTTTCGGAGAGAAACATCCAGATTATTCCACAATTCCACTGTGAAAGGCAAAAATAAAAACTTAAAACAATCTAGAAATGGCATGAAGGGTGCGATGTTAATGGGGTTTGACCTGCGAGTGTTTGCAACGGAGTTGGCAAAGGAAATGGGCATGTCAATGGTGATTATCTTGTTCACGATTTTATGTAAAGTGCCGATACGCTCACAAGTACGTCTGTGTTCAAGTGATTTGAGTGATAGACGTACAGCGTGTGACGAAGGCGAAAAATTCTGATCACAACGGTGATATATGAATCTTATTGCTTTTTTTGTACACCTTCCAAGTGTGCTATGTCGTATGCGCAGTGAGGTGACCAGACAACGGAGGCGTATTCAAGAACAGGCCGTATCAGGGATTTGTATGCTGTTAGTTTGCATTCGTGAGTTGCATCTTTTAACGTTCGCTTCAAGAAGCCCAATTTTCGGAGCGCTTTCGAGCAGATTAGGTTTATATGTTTATGCCATTTTAAGTTCGGTGAGAATGTTACGCCAAGATACTTGTATTCGTTGACATGCTTCATGTTCTGGCCATAGGAAAAACGTAGGGGCTCCTTCTTGTTTGTGAATGTCATGCTTACCGTTTTGTTAAGGTTTAGTGCCATTTGCCACGTTGAGCTCCAGGTACGGAAAGAAGAAAAAACATTATTTAACTGTATTTGGTCACGAGAGGTACTAATACAAGAATAGAGGACACAGTCGTCGGCGTATAGACGGAGTTTGACCTTTGTATTTTTTGTTATTTCGACAACATCGTTGAGATAAATTAAGAAAAGAAGAGGCCCAAGGACCGAGCCCTGCGGCACACCTGATGTGACAGGGAGGTATAACGAATGCGAATTGTTAAACGCGACAAACTGCTGCCTTAAATTTAGGTAATCTGAAAGCCAAGATAACAAGCGAATGCCGTGAGTGCCGCGCAGAAAGGCTTTTAATTTGAGGAGAAGTTTATTGTGGCAAACAGTATCAAACGCTTTCGAGTAGTCAATAAAAATGGCGTCCACTTGACCGCGATCGTTTAAAGTCGAAGCGATGTCATGCGTAAACCCCAGCAACTGCGTGACTGTTGAAAATCCTGCACGAAAGCCATGTTGATTTTGGGAGAGGAGGTTGTTTTTAGTTAAATATGTGACTACATGTTTGTGAATAATGTGCTCTAGAATTTTACAGCAGGTGCAGATTAATGAAATAGGTCGATAGTTTGGAATTACTTGTTTGTCGCCAGATTTGAACACCGGAACAACTTTCGCATTTTTCCAAATCTGCGGTACAATTCCTGTTTCAAGGGATCTCTGAAAAATGACTGTTAAATACCTCGCATTCCATTCAGCGTAACGTTTTAAAAATGTGTTAGGGATGTTATCAGCGCCGGCACTCTTATTTGTGTCGATGTTCAGTAGTAGATTAACAACCCCAGCGTAACTAATCTGTAGTTCTGGGAAGGCAGGCAATGTACTGTCAAGACCGAAAGCGGGACTGGTACCATCATCTGTACTAAACACTGATTTGAAATAACCATTGAACGCTTCCGAGATAGTTAAAGAATCCGAAGAGGGCTGCTCGTTCACAATAAGTAAGGAAGATGTCGGGCCTGCAGGATTAAGAGTTTTCCAGAATTTAGATGGGTCGTTTTTTATAAAGGTTGTTAACGAACTTTCATAGTAGAATTTGCGGGCAGCATGCATTTTTTCTCTTAGCTCTGTTTTCAGAGAGTTCAATAAATGCTGGTTATTTAGGAGAGTGTTACGATGCCTTCGAAGTCGCTTTATTCGCCGAGTAAGCTGAATAATTTTTCTGTTTAGCCAAGGATGCCAAGGGTTTCGTTTTAGGCACTTCTGTGGGACATATGTGTGCATGCAGTGTTCAACAATCTTATAAAACTGCTCAACTAACAAGTCCACATGACATTCGTTGCTATTGAACAAGAAATCATCAAAAGACGCTGCTAGAACTGCAAGAATTGAATTGTCGTCCGCGTGGGTAAAATCCAGAACCGTTTTGTACGTCGGAAGTTTGGGTTCACAGGCAACATTCAAGCTAAGAAGGACTGCCTTGTGGTCAGATACCCCATTCACTGCTTCACATTCAAATCCATTCTGCTGTACAGCCTCATTTAAGAATACAAGGTCTAAAATGGCATTTTCCCGCGTAGGAACATCGACTACTTGGGTAAGATCAAACGACACAACAAGGTCAACTAAAGCTTCACTGAGTGTCCTATCGCGACCAGTGGGTAAGAGTAAATTCCAGTCAACATGCGGTACATTAAAATCACCACATAAAATCAGTTTAAATTTGTGAAGCCTGTTTTTCAATATATAATCACTAATAGCAGGAAAAACAACGTGGTCAGTACCAGGAGGCCGGTATATTACGCCTAATACGGTTATTTTCCCCCCAACGCTGATTTTGCACCATAAAGATTCTGACTCGGGAAGGTTGGGTAATGGATAGAACTTCAAACTATTCTTTAAGAAGATGGCGACACCACCACCGCGGCTGTCCGCTCTGTCTTTACGTAGCACCGAGAAACCCGGGGGTAGGAATTCAGCCTCAGAAATAGTATTATTTAACCATGTCTCAGTGACACAAATTAGTGATGGGACGTAAGTTTGGATGAGCCAATTAAAATCTACAGTCTTGTTCACCAAACTGCGAGCATTTACGTTCAGAAGCACTAATTTACGCTGGCTTCCGGAAAGTCATTCATTGCTACGGGGAACACGATTGCTAGACGCTTCAATAACTGACTTTGTGACGTCGTCCCAGACGTAGCGAACACTGTCAATTACTAACTGATCGTACTGTAGTCGTACATTTTCGGCTACTTTTCTTAGGTCAGCAGAGTGTTGCCATAGTTCCTTGCGGATTTGTCGAACCCTGACTGAAAAATCTTCGTTGATGAAGATATCCGTTCCTTTTAATTTGCTAGCCTTGCTTAAGATCTGTGGATGGTGAAGACTTATCACCAGAAGAGTTTGAAAAAGGGTCAGGCTGGTGCGAAGTGCGAAAAGGCGCCAAGACGCAGGTCGACCAGGAGCTCGGCTCAGCGGGAAATACGCAACGAGAGACGCCCTTTGCAGAAAAGGCGCTGGGAAACGAATGGAAGAATGAGCGAAACGCTCGACAAATCATCACTGGTTGCCTACAATCATAACAGAGAAGTTGCGGCTGTAAGAGTGCCGTGTGGATTTCCCAATCCAGAAGTGGATTTCCCACTAAGCGGGAAATCCACTTCTGCTGTGCTTCGTAAGGCTATGTGTAGAAATTTTAGCTATAGTTATAACTTTACGTAAGGCACGCGCATGCGCGTGACTCTCGTTGCCTACAATCATAACAGAGAGGTTGTGGCTGTAAGAGTGCCGTATTGCTTCCCACTAAGCGGGAAATCCACTTCTGCTGTGCTTCGTAAAGCTATAGTATGTGTGTTAAATGAAAATGCAAATATCCGCATGCTTGTCGTGTCAACCTCGGCCCGTCTTTAAGCAAACCTACAATAAATGAAGTAGCATGGTAGCGCGCACTTCTTAAAAAAAGTCTATTTGCCAAAAGCGCGCGTTAATATCAATTTTATGCTTCAATTTGACACGAAATGAGTCATTACGTTTTGCAAAAGCAGCGTACTCGGCCCCCGTTGTTTTCATACATGTGGACATAGCAGAAGCTGCCGGCAGTCAGGCATTATGAGAAGCGTAAAACTTTCATGGAGCAGTTATTTAGTTCTTCGTACTCAGTGAAGAAGCTGCACCAGTATTTTTATAATTTTGTTCGGTGAAGTACAATGATAAGAATTAAAAAAAGGAGACGCGAAGGCGGCTGCTGGCTGCGCGCGAGAGGACTGCATGGTGAAGCAATCCAACCACTCACATCACAAGGACGCGTCTGGATGGTGGCGCCACGGCGAATTTCCGCGATTGCCCTTTTTTTTCTTTTGCTTGCCCCCCCCCCTTTTCCCCCTATCCTTACCCTTCCTCCCCACGTTCATTTCGTTTGGAACACGGATCTTCGGACGTCAATTTTGAGCATTCGAAAATTTAAATGGTTTTAAGCACCATGCACCGAATGACTCAGATTATGGGATGCGAGGCTGCATGTTCAACATGCTTTTCGCAACTACGGCCCTTGAAGAAGGATGTCTTGTTTATAGTGTCGTACCGCTTATAGTGCACATACTTGCGACTACCGCGACTTACGTTATAAGCTGTATATGCTGTAGTAGGACGAATCTGTTCAGAAGAGTAAAACAAGGAGGATTCAGCCAGTCACATCTATTTGTGGGGCAACTCGTTATTCGCTTTATTTTCTTTCAGGATGTTCGACACCCCCACCTGTGAGCATAATGCGCCAATTGCGCCTTTGACGCGTGCTGGCTATGTCGTAAGCACCGAAAACATGCCCGGGGCTATGCGAGCATTGTTCAATGAAGTTGTGGACCACGTCCACTTTTTGTCAGGCTTTCAAATGAATACCTGCTTTCAGTCAGTCGAAATGAACTGCATTAAGACATACACTTTCTTTGAAAAAAGGTGGTAGTACTTGCTAACTTTGGGGTAGTAATGGTTTGTTACATATGTTACAACCGTGGAAGTAAGCGCAGTTAGTAACAGTGAGGGTGGTAACAGTTACTACTAGCATTTCGTAACTGTTACCACCCTAGCCGTTACCACCCATGGGTAGTAACTTTTAAAGGTTTCAAGAAAAAAGTAGTAACCGATAGTACCTTGTTCCCTCATTTCGGCATAATATTTCACTGCTAATGTTGGTCAATCAATGTATCATTACTGGACAACTTTGGGTAATGAAGCGTGGTGTGCCATGAACGCGAAGAATACATAGACCTCATAAGTTCACGATTTCTTACGCATACAAGTAGTATGAAGTAAGCGTAGGGTATATATAACCCACATGAGCCGGGCATATGTAACACTTAGACAGGATAACCACTGGTCATTAAGGGTAACTAACTAGATTCCTAGAGAAGGCAAGCGGGTTAGGCCGAGACAGAAGGTTAGGTGGGCAGATGAGATTAAGAAGTTTGCGGGTATAAATTGGCAGCAGCAAGCACAGGATCGAGTTGACTGGCGGAACATGGGAGAGGCCTTTGTCCTGCAGTGGACGTAGTCAGGGTGATTATGACAATGATGATATATAGTGCCTACTTTGCAGGGGCATGTCTGGCACAAGGAAGCCCTTGTGTTTCAGAATTAATTATAACAAATTTGAACCTACAGCAATACATTATACTATGTGGTTACGTGTGTTTAAGGACGTAGCACAATACTTTTAATCAGCCTTACATATAAAAATCTATATGTCACATTTATTTAAGAGCCACAAAAAGGCATTATCTACAGTGACCGAAACCAGATACCGAACTCATTCTCAGTGCATTTGAATGCTTCACGCGGCTAATATATCAGCGTTTAAAAGTTCATAATTGTTTTTGGGGTTTGAACCAAAGCAATGATAACATTTGGAAACACGCTGCAGTGGAATAATTGTGACCATACTCGGCGCTAATTGTGACAGTCTGGTTGTTTTGATCCGCCGGTCTTGTTAATATGTGCTGTAATTTACTAAGTTTGTTGTAATTGCCTATTACAACGCGTGTAGCACTTGCTTATGGCTCGTTAACTTATACTTCTCCCGTTCGGCAATATCATAATGGCGTTTACATATCTCGATTGCGCTTTTAAAACAAAATGTATTTTCTCAATCTTTGGATATATTCTGCGTCATTTTTTCCGCTTAATGATAACACGTCGAGAGGATTCCTCTCATAAATTATCACAATTGGAATTACACAATTTTGGATTGGATAGTCAACAGCCGGGTAGCAAAAGAGGTAGTAACGGGGCAATAAAGGTAGTAACGGCTGCAGTTACTACCTCTTTCATTCCAGTTACTGTTTACTAACGTAGGTAGTAAACAGGTCGCAAAAAGTTAGTAACGGTTGCAGCAGTAACTGTTTACTAACGTATGCAGTAAACAGGTAGCAAAAGGGGGGAGATGATTTAGACTCCAACCAAAAGTTTTGAAGAAACCCGACGTTTCGAAACCGACTTGGTTCCTTCCTCAGGGGCGACTGCGGAGGCTACGTGGAAGCGGCGTCTTCAAAGCACTCGCGGGGTGGAAATGACCCCCCCCCCCCCCTCTCTCTTTCTCGTTTTGCCGTGGAGCGCAATCCGTGCGTATACACTGGGGGAAGGGTTCCGAGAGAGCGGTTGATGTTATGGGCTGTCCTCTATATGTGCTACGACTCGAGTAACAACCTTCTCCTCTAGTTCAGCTCGCTTTCAAGGATGGCCGTCGCTTCGAAATTGATCTGGTGATTCAACGTCTCAGCATGTTCGGCGACTGCGCTGCGCTTTTCGTACAACTTCCGCACATCATTGGCGTGTTGCTTCAGTCGTTCCGGTAGGTTTTTTGTCTCGCCGATATACGACAAGGGGCACTCGGTGCACGGAATTTTGTAAATGACACCGGGGTTCCTGTCCATTGTTGGCCAGTCTTTCGGGCGGGGGAGGAGGTGGCCCAGCGTACACGAAGGCACGTGTGCGATGCGAACCCCTTCCTTCATGAAGGTCCGCGCCAACATCTCACTGGTTCCTGAACGTATGCAATCGCGGTACGCGTTTCGGGGGGCTGCCAATTACGGTTGATTGGGGTTTTCGTATCCTCTGTTGCTGTGCGCGGCGGGTGGCGGCTTGAATGAAGTTTTGCAAAAACTTTGGTCTGTCTGGCTGTACATTTGTCTGTTTGTCCACTCTTAATGGTATCTGGTACTCTAAACGGCACCAGCCGATACCCTAAACGGCCGACCCCATCTGCAGCGCCCACCAATGTTGCTCAAAATTCAGCGTTCATACTTGTGCGATTGTGGATTAAAGATCAATTATTGCGCATATCTGGGGCACAATAACAACACCTATATGATCTGCATGTGCGTCTTTGACTACAAAAGGCATACATTAGTAATTCTAAGGACCGTAGCGTTTATTACGCTGCGCTGATCATGCAACGCTTGCACGAAAAGGCGAGTGTTTCCAACGCTTTGCTAAGGAGACACGGTGGTGGCACGTACCCGTCGCCTTTCGTTCTACACCTTATCACCTTTGACGCGCAACGTTTTCCAAGAAAACTGCCAGATGGCACTTATGTCTCACGTGTGACGTGGCTTGATGCGCTCGTTCGCCTCCGCTGCATGCTCGAGGCACTCTAACACAGCGCCTCCAGAATACTATTCACTGATTTTCTGGCGCAGAACATCAAATAAATGTTTTGTTCACTGCCTCCACATGCAAGAATATCGTCTATCGACGACATTTGCAGATTTACATGCAGATATGGGGCCAATTTTTCGGTGTATCCGTTTTTTCTGAGGTCCAGAATTACGTGGGCCTCTTCTTTCTTTTGTTCTGTCTCATTAGAGCATAAGTTCCTAGCTCTCTCGAGTAGCGTGGTCACAACCGAGGCCTTGTGGCAGGCGGGGTGGGAAGAATCGAATTGAAGGTAGCGACTAGCGTGCGTTGGCTTCCTATGAACGGAGAACTCCAGGACGTTGCGCTTTCTTGCCACCTGGACGTCGAGAAAGGGCAGGCAGTGGTCGCTTTCACACTCGGTCGTGAATTGTATGGCTGGGTGCACGGAATTTAGGTGTCTGAAGTTTTTCAACTTCGGACGTCTTAATGATGCAATATGGCCAGCGATATGTTGGCGCAGATCTTCAAGAAGGAAGTGGTTCGCATCGCGCACGTGCCTTAACTTCGTGTACGCTGGGCCACCTACTCACCCACCCGAAAGACCGGCCAACAATGGACAGGAACCCCGGTGTCGTTTACGAAATTCCGTGCGCCGAGTGCCCCTCGTCGTATATCGGCGAAATGAAAAACCTACCGGAACGCCTGAAGCAACACGCCAATGATGTGCGGAAGTTGTACAAAAAGCGCAGCGCAGTCGCCGAACATGCTGAGACGTTAAATAACCAGATCAATTTCGAAGCGACGGCGATCCTTGAAAGCGAGCCGAACTGGAGGAGAAGGTTGTTACTCGAGTCATGGCAATAACATAGTGCAGCCCATAACATCAGCCACTCTCTCGGAACCCTTCCCCCAGTGTATACACACGGACTGCGCTCCACGGCAAAACGAGAGAGAGAGAGGGGGGTCATTGCTTTGAAGACGCCACTGCCACGTAGCCTCCGCAGTCACCCTTGAGGAAGGAACCAAGTCGGTTTCGAAACGTCGGGTTTCTTCAAAACTTTTGGTTGGAGTTTAAATCCTCTTCCAATTTCATACCCAACCAGACAGACTTCTGTCGAATGTTTGCATTCAGGTAGCAAAAGGGTAGTAATGGTCCAAGAAAGGTAGTAAGCACTGCAGTTACTACCAAGTTGCTTGCAGTTGCTACCTTTTTACTGACATTTTTTAAGAGTGTATGATATGCGACATGATTTTTCCAATACTATGCATGAGGTAATTAATAGGGGAGGCGATGCAACAATGCTCTCATACATGCTAAAAATATGTAGTCAGTCAAGAGCAAAAAAATTGCCCGCAGCTTCCCTCGGGGGAACACTGAGGACGATGCGGTGCATATAATTGGTTAACGGGGTGTTAAAGTGCGACTTACTTGGGTCGATGGCTAAATTGGTTAACGTGGTTGTGAAATGGGGTGTTAAATGAGTGAACACGTACGGCACGTATGCGAAAGGGCGGTGTTTTATTTATTGCGACGAACTTTGAGGACGATGGCTTTGTGGTCGGTAAAGTAAAGAGTGAGTGGATCGGGTTGCATCGGTCGTAGGTCGAAATTTGCAGCGCGCGCGCGGCACAGATGGCGACGGCGCGACGGCGCATGCGCTGTCAGCTGTCGAGTGTTCTCGAAGGAGAAGCGCGCGCGGCACAGATGGTGGGCGACGGCGCGACGGCGCATGCGCGCGCGTCAGCTGTCGAATGTTCGAGAAGCGGTGCGGACGGCGCGGACGGCGCACTACAAGGCGCGAGTATAAGATGCTTCCGCATCTAAAACCTTTTTCTTTAAGTTACATTCGGGCATCTCGACGGTTAGGACTTGAAGTTTTTAAAAGATTCAGGATTTTATATGCCCTGGGGATCAGCTCATTTTATCTGTAGAAAGGCAGAGACAACAGGTCACGTATTTTTACATTGTTGGGGAAAGGGGGATCTATCTGTGGATTGTTTTACGAAGAACGCTTAAAGAACTTTATACACTCGCTTGCCATCAGGTTTATACATAGAAAATAAGGATGGGCTGCCGTTTAATCTAATAATGCTTCTTGGCTTGTTTGTTTATGGCGGGCTATAGAATGGCTGGTTTTCACTGCGACTTGGACAGGCGACCTGCACGCTTGCACTTTCGCGAGAACATGGTTCAGTACATTGATGTACTGAAACAAGACTTAGTACCCGACTGGCCTTCCAGGGTTGAGCCCCTGACTTACCTATAAAAGACTTCTAACAATGTAATTACTCATATGTTGTTGACTGTTTCGAAATCATTGCAGTTGTGTTTATCATTGTATATAACAGATGCCTATTGGTGTATGTGACGTGCTAAAGGACCTTTGACAGCGAAAGTTTTGTTTGCGATTTTTTACGGCAATGCAGAAATTGAATCTTAAATGCTCCAACGCATCATGTAATTATTACTAGTGTCGTTAATTCAGAACAATTTCACGTAAGTTTTAGAAGCGCCCACCTAAATAACACTACCGCCTCACAGCGCAGCAGTGCCCGAGACTATACGTGCGCTCAAGTTTCGGTGACGCTAAACGCGCCGTTTTGAAATATGGGCACCCACGGGTGGCGAACATAGGTCGGTAAAACTTGTGGAGCTCTCTCATGAAATATATTTCTAGCTTTGGACTCACGAAAATTTTTATGAGCCTGGCTCACTCCGACTCAACCTCACAGAAACACTACTCCCCCGAACTCCCTCAGACTCACGGCCTGATCCGAGTCTGAACGAGTTCGAACGAGTTGACTCACGAGTTCGTTAGCCTAGCAAGCTTCTTCCACCACGGTTTCAATGCCCTTTAGCACGAATATCTCACGTAATTGGTGCTCTTCTTGGCGCCGTTTGACAATAGTATCTCCAAAAACGAGTTCTGAGTGTTTGCAAATTAGCAAGGTCACTTTTCTTGGAAGAGATGACAGCATAAGAGTTGATGGGAGGTCAAGGCTTCCTACGTAGTTCACGCTTTTAATTAATATTGAAAGGGTGTATGAATGACACTGCTTTGGAATACCTGTGAGTAGACGTAAGTATATACGTGAATCCAGATAAGGTTGATAGTAATATAGAGGATGACTAGATATGCGACCTTACGTAGGCAAAAAAAAAGTAAAACCCACCCTTGAAATATAACTTGCGCTTTGGACACACTCGGCCTCGCACCCACGAAAATTTTCTTTCACCGGACTCACTTGGTCCCAGACTCTTGATCTGAGTCTGAGAGAGTCCGAGTGATGCGACTCATGAGTTTGCCGACATATGGTGGCGAAGAATAAAACGATGTGGGTGCTTTGAGCGGGTCCATCTCAGAAAAAAAGAAAACCATTCCCGGCATAAGTAGCCAAAACTTACCTTGAGAGCAGCTAACAGAACAGCAAGAGGGGTGACGAACAGTAGTCCTTGCCGGGTGTCACAAATGAGCGCTCAAGAAAGCGCGAACCTCCGAATTCTGGCGACGACGACGATACCAGGCCCCATATTGTTGCTTCCGAAGCCAGCGTTAAAGAAAAAACAAGCATCAAAAGACTCCTCGAACGCACCGTCTCGCCTCCTCAGAAGCATCCCTAAGTTGACCAACCTCCTCGCACCGATCACCGAGCGAACCCCCCGAGGTTTCGAGAAGGAAAGCGTGAGTCACTTCCAGAGTTGCGTCACGTGTCGCAGATTGTTCTCGAAAAGGCTCCCCTTTTCTCCAGCCTTGTAGGTGCAGCGCGCGGACGAAACGATTAGAAACGTCTAGAACTCGGGGCGAAAGGTATTTAAGCGAGCAGGGGAGAGTGGTGATCAGGAAGAGATGAAGTTTTTTTGCCAGCGTGCGTAGAGTGTTTTCGCCGTCGGGCGAAAGCTTATGTCTTCAGTGACAAAGCCGTTGAGATGAAGAGCATTTCAACCTGAGGGGTGAAGGCTTGTGCTACAAGCAGAAGAAAAGTGTGCGTCTACTGCCAGTGAGCGAAGACGCGCTCTGCAGTCGCAGCGCGTGGGAGGCCGACGTGTTACCGGCGAAGAAGTTCGGTGCTTGGAGTGCGGACATTTGGCTACGCGAGGTTTCCAGGAAGAGAAACTTCGGGTGCAGCGGAACAACAGCAGCGCTAGACTTTGAGTGAGTGGTTCCTAGAATAGAATCATTCATGCTGTATCCGAGATCTTGGGACTGAGCAAGTTGATTGATATGTGGGGTTTAACGTCCCAAAACCACCATATGATTATGAGAGACGCCGTAGTGGAGGGCTCCGGAAATTTCGACCACCTGGGGTTCGTTAACGTGCACCCAAACCTGAGCACACGGGCCTACATTTCTGCCTCCATCGGAAATGCAGCCGCCGCAGCCGGTATTCGATCCCGTGACCTGCGGGTCAGGACTGAGCAAGTTGTCGAACTTTTTTGTCTTGAAGGGACACTAAAGGCAACTATTAGGTCGAAATTGTTTGTTGAAATGGTGGTCCAGAAACCTCGTAGTGTTAGTTTTATGCCAAGAAATTAAGGACCTCTTTTGAAATAAAATCACGTTTTAGTGGTCCCCATCGGGTTAGCGCACTTCAAATTGCCCGCCTTTAGGAGCGGACCGACCGGACCGCGCGTTTACAAAGGCGAGCGGGTAAAGCCACCCAGAATGCACCGCGGGCCAGCACTCTTGGAGGCTATGCATTTCCGCCGGCCTTACTGTATCATCGCGCTGTCGCTCCCCGCACTTTCGTATAGTGTTGCAGCAGCCTAGCGGGGGGTCGCGCTCGCAGAAAGAAGCCCTGCCAAGGCATAAGACCTTGCAATCGGATGCTCGCGAAGTAATCGTGTGCGGCTCGTCTGACCGAACGTGCTGCGCTGAGTTAGATACTCGTGAATAAAGCGTGTGCCCCCACCTCTCACTGTCGCAAAGCCGCGTTGTTCAGGACGCAATAAAGCCGAGTCGCCACTACGCCTGTTGCCAAGTGCTCGGAAAAAAGCCCTGCGCCGAGTAGGATACTCGCGGAAGAAGCGTGTGCGCCCACCTCCCACTGAACGAACGCCCTACGCCGAGTTGGATACTCATGAAGAAAGCGTGTGCCCCACCTTTCACTGCCGAGTCGCAAAGCCGCGCCGTTCAGGATGCATTGAAGCCAAGTCGACTGACTACGCCTGATACACCTAGACCTGCTGCGAAAAACGCCACACCGGGGATTACTGCACTCCACTTGTGAGTTTTTGGCGATTCTCAGCATGCTGTTATTGAAAGCGAGTTTCCGATACTGTCGTTTTGAATAAGGCTACGAACTGTGCTCGGGCAGCAAGGACAGAAATGTAGTGGTGATACATGCGTGCGATCGTAAAATCCTTGAAAGCCTGCGCGCAAAACTTTGTCGTGCGTCACTACCACAATGTCGAAACTAAAAGTAAAGCATGCAGCCTCAAGACATTGTCTTTATTCGAACTAATTTGAGACAAGAGAATTAAACTTATCGGATGTTTTTTTTTTCATGGCTTCACTGCAATATGGCCCCGTGTTCACGTGAAGGCAAGTTAGACTCGCAGTTATCCTCGCCCGTTCGTGGTTGTCGCTTTTTTTTTTTGCCCCCCTGTGTTATTATGTGATCTGAAAATAATCTGCCACCCTTCTCTATGAAACTGTCGAGTGCATTCCATGCGGCTCTACTTTGCATGATGTCTCCTTTGAGAGGCTTCTTCAATAAAAGAATGTATTAATGCAAAGCTTACTAAAATCACAGCTGCCAACTGTTGTAACCACCATACTCATGCAAAAATAAATATGCAATACATGCGATAATAATTTTTTTTATTAACATGAAAACTGTTTCATGAGAGAACACTGAAGGTATTTACAGGAGAATGGCACAACAAAGATAACACTTTATGCATCAAGCATAGACATACGTGAATGTACACATTGATGAGTTTATGTATGAACAGTCGTGGTAATAACTTTGAAAAGCAAAATGAACTCTGCTTGCAGTGCAAGCTGAAGGAAAAATGAGAAGGTAGACAGGAAAGAGCGTACTCTTTCCTGTCCCCCTTCTCGTTTTTCCATCAGCTTGCACTGCAAGCAGAGTTTTCAAGTATGAAACCAACTAGTCTGCAAAGAAGTATTGATTCAAAAAGCACAAAGTCTTTGTTAGAATTTCAGTGGAAGCGGCATAGCAGGCACGTATATTAAATGGACACTATCGACACGATGCTGTCATGCCAATGTGTGTAAAGTACGCAGATGAAGCATGGTGCATACACAGGCAATATCAATTTGACTTTCTGTTGACCAGAAAGCACTATACTGCAATTAGGCTCAGCCATCTTGAGACTAGAGTAGGGCTCTGTTGTTTTGAGCTAAAATTGAAAATGCAAGTGGCACATCGGTACTAAAAATGTGGGCTCGGTAGTTGGCCATCATATAATGATGCACTGGATGATGTGGTGTTCACAGAAGGGCATACTATTGCTGACAGCACAGGTAGTTTGCCGGGTCAACACATAAGGGTGCATTGCAGGGAACTTGGGGGTGACAAGTGGTGTTCTGGTACCGTTTTATACATTGAGTGATGTGGGCCGACAGCACTGAGGACCAACCCACCACATTTAGTGGTGACCTGCAGGTTACGGCATTGAAATCCCCGCCGCGGTGGCAGTCTCGATGCAGCACATTGGAATGAAAAAGGGTGAGTGCACTATACAATGGGACGGCGTGTCATAACGCAAAATAGCTCAATCGGCCGCTATCAAGCAAGGTATCAAATAAGAATAAACAGCAAACAACAAAATGGAGAAGATGAATTAAAAGAAACCCTGCTAAGTTGTCAATACACTGTAATGTTGCTAATTAGGCGATTCGGAGCAAGAAAAGTACGGTTAAAGTCTAAAAACGCGCCCGACTACACTTTCTGAAAGCTAATAGCAGTTTCTTGAGGTGCCTTCTGGGAGAACCTCATAGGGTACTTCAGTATTTCGCTGTAAAACCTTGTAAGGCACGAAATAGAATCATAGCCCAAAAACCTTCTCCGAAAATATGTCTGTGCCCCAACGGGTGTTTCATAAATGATATTGTTACTGGTAGATGACTGAAAACAGGTATGTTTACAATATATACAGTCACAGTAATGCGGGTAAAAACAACTGCGATTGCGAGAGCAGGCACCACCTAGTCCTTCACTTTTTCGTCTTCTCTATGTGAGCGGCACATAACGTTACCCTCCGGCGGTGAAGGCACCGACTCGGTGCAGTCAGAGAAAGACGGTATAGAGGTGGTTATTATACATGTGCGTTGCGGCAGCCCGGTGTATGACATGGCTTCAGAAGTACAACGTAAACGATGTTGGTACGGGGTGAGTCGACGAGGACAAAGACAATTCAATTTCTTATGTCACGACGGTCACTTGGCGGTGCATAGGGTACGGTTCGGATGGCGGGAACAGTAGCTTTGTAAAAAGCCCAATACAGCGTGCTGGAGACCACAGCACAGGAATCCTGGAGGCAAGTGAGTGTTTATATGACTGCTCTCGTAACGAAATCGTTGGCCCGCTTGCGAGTCGGTTAGCCGAACGCACACAAGTTGACGTGTATGGTCGGCATGGGCTATAGCTTATTGAGCGTATTCAGTGGGTGGGCATGTTGAAGGAGGCATCATTGGTGTCCATAGGCAACATTGGATTTCAGTCAAATAAAATAAAGGCGAACAGCCAGCTGCCTCGTGTTACGACGTATATGTTACACAAGACTAAGACACCTTGTATGTAAACCATGTAGGGCTCCGTTGAGGTTCGGGCACGGCACGAAAGTTCTTTATGTTGGCGTGCAACGGACTTTCCGAAAAGGTTTTTTTTTATTTTTTGAAGCACATTGGATGAAGCACGAGCCAAAAAAAAACGAGCGAACCTCTTTGGAAGAACGTGTAATAGGGAAGTTGATGACGGCGCGTATTTTTGCTGGATCAGCTCGTTTACTTGCAGCGTCAACAAGATGGCCAAGCTCGGCGATCTCCAGGCGCAAAAAGCAGCATTTTGAAGAGTTGAGTTGAAGATCAGCAATGTGAAAGACTTGCAATATGGCCGACAAGTTTTGCAGGTGACTAATGAATGTAAGGCGAGAAAACTACGATATTGTCCAGGCAGCAGAGAGGCATGTGGACCACTTGAAACCCCCTCTGTAGAGAGTCCATCACACGCTCAAAATGTTGCTGGCGCATTACACAACCCAAAGGGCATGACTTAACTCCCAATCATTTTCATCGACAGCTATTTGTCAATAGCCCAAACGAAGGTCGATGGAAGAAAAGTACCGTGCACCAAAAGGGAATCAATGGCGTCTATTTGCAGCAATAGGCAGAAGTATTTTTTGATTTTGTTGAAGTGCTGGTGAAATGCCGGTAGTCGACGCAGAACTGCCAGGTGTTGTCTTTGTTTTTTACAAATACTATGGGCGACGCTCAAGGGCTCGAAAATGGCTCCATGATGTCCTTAGAGAGTATTTCATCAACTTCCGTTTGAATGACGCTGCGATCGGTCGCCGAGACATGCTAAGGGTGTCGATGAATGGGTGTTGTGTCCGCGTTGTCGATTCGATGCCTCAATAGATATGTTTGTCCAAGTTTGGGTGAAGCGAAATCAAAAGTCGCGGTATGACTCCTACGAAAGGCGTAGGTCCTGGCTTTTAGAAGGGTCAGGGTTCGGGCAGGCAATCATGTTTTCGAATGTGTCATCAGGTGTTGGGCCAGCAGCAGGGCTGCCTGGAGGCGACTGTGGGGCATCAATGGCCAGAGCAACCAGGGTTGTG
This sequence comes from Rhipicephalus annulatus, assembly GCA_013436015.1. NCBI lineage: Eukaryota > Metazoa > Arthropoda > Arachnida > Ixodida > Ixodidae > Rhipicephalus > Rhipicephalus annulatus. The sequence goes on along the minus strand of WOVY01002881.1, from coordinate 4,194 downwards.
TGCGTCTAAAGGTGATATTGTGCCCAGCGAGATACCTTCAGGAAGCAGTTGTGCGCAGCGTCCAAAGTTCAGGACAGGTGTGCAAAAGTTGTTCGCAGAAACAGTCACAAGATAGTGAGGCAAAACTAATCTTCGCGTCAGTAGAACGTCCAAGGAGCAACGTTCAGAACAGCAAAGAGAACTGAGGTGTTGTGGTCATCGAAGCTCACATGCGCAAAGCACATTCAAAGGACGGTAGGTGTACGGCTATTGGCTTCGCGAACAACAGGTGATGAGGCGCGTGTAACGACTTTACGAAGACGACGAGAAAGGTGAGCACTCATCAATGATTATTGGGCCCTTGTGTGGATGAGCGCTGAAACAGGCATGCCCTCTACATCTACATCCGTAAGCTTTTGTCGAGATGCCAGAGTTAACAGAGGATTTCCGAGTCGATCAGTCGAGGCAGCATCACCTTCCGGGAGCTGCACTGGTCTGTTTTCTCGAGGAAGGACGGTGAGGGGGAGCGACGGGACATAAGCAACCGAGAAAGTCGTTGGGTCTGGGGAGACGGCGACGGCTCATAATGTGGGGTTGATGTTCGGGCATTAGTGTTCAGTGGATTGGCGTGCAAAGGGGAGGATGAAGTGTCGTCTGGACGGCATGGTGCACGAGGAGACGATGGCCGACGATAGTGACAATAGAGGGAAATGTGACCGGCGCCATTGCAGTTAAAGCATATCGACCCGTCTTCTCGCGTGCGCCACTGGTTCGAATCATGGTACCCGGAATAAGTCAGTTGTGGCTGGTAGTATAGAGCAGGGCTGACGTAGAACGACTTTGGGCACATACAGGCTGGATGCCTGCATTCGCCAGTTCTTCGCGCACGGCGGCCTGAATTAATGACACTGTCGGGCGGGCCTCTTCGTGAGAATTAGCCTGGGGAGCAGATGGAGTTGCTGCCTCGATACACGAGACGCAGGAAGTTTTTGGTACAGGGCGGCGGCTGGATCTAGACGTCGTTGCACGACGACGTGGCAGCTGTGGTAGGGAGCTGAACAAATTGCTGCGTAACATGTCGGCTTCTTGCTTCTTCGAAACTTCAGCACTCCCCGATAATGTCGTAAATGGTGGAGCAGTCTTTGTACACGAGCAAGTGAAGGGCGTCGTGAGCGATGCCTTCATTAATGTGGGTGACTGTTGGCTTCGGCCATTTGGCTATCAACTTACTGGCACAAGGCTAAGACATCTTGTATGTAAACCATGTGCAGCTCCTTTGAGGTTTGGGCACGGCACGAGAGTTCTTTCTCTTGGCATGCAATGGGCTTTCCAAAAAGGTGTTTCATTTTTTTGTTTATATACGTCTTTTTTTTGTTACGTGGGTTTAAATTCTCCTCGTGTGTGTGGAACCACACGTTGGCCCTACCCCTGAGGTAGTACTTGACGTTTGCAAGCATCAAAGTTGAATCCCAGCGATTGGTCTTGCTGCTGCACTCTTAGTTGGCCAGCCACTTCTCCACCTGACTGTTATCAGTCCCGCAGAAGGGGCCTGGGCCTCGGAGGTGGGTCACGACAATGTGACTGGGTGCATTCGGCGTAGCGGGGGCTGGATCAGCAGAAGTGTCTGCCGGCATGATGGACTGTCCAAGAATACGCCCGCTGCGAAGTTCCGTTGTGTGCTCCTGATGTGTCCAGCACCTCCACCTAAGATGTTACGGGGAGATGACAGAAAACGAGTGTATTTACAATATTCATGGTAACAATACTGCGGTTAAAAACAACCACGATGGCCAGGACAGGCACCACCTAGTCTTTTAACTTCTTCGGTTTCTAGGTAAGCGGCACATAACTATACTGTCAGTGTCGTGGTTTTGGGACATTAACCCCACCGCCACTCAAAAAACGAAATTGAAGAGCTCGTTACTCCTGACGGTAAGGCGAAACAAAAGTCGCTCATGGTGGAATGGCACAATGTTACTGCACAACATTGATGAGTATCTGATTGTGACTTGTGAGGGCCACACCTGGTGGATCCAAGAGACTAGTGGGATTAGTGGGCACCATTCTTTAACATCAGCTTTGACAAGGCTGTATGCATGATACTGAGGTAGTAGTGCAGAGCCAAATGCTTCTGCCTGTGGCTAAGGTGACCAATTGTAAGGTTATGATATTACAGCTAATGCGAGGAGTCGTTCTCGCTTTGGTTCAATCAAAGATGAAGCATCAAGTGCAGCGGTGGCGATGAGCTGCTCCTTCGCGTAGATTTAGGTTCACTTTAAAGAATCCCACATGGCCCAATTTGATCCGAAGTCACCCACTGTGGGCCCCGTCGCGGTGGTCTACTGGCTAAAATACTTAATCGCTGACCCGCAGGCCGTGGCATTGAATCCCGGCTGTGGTGACTACATTTAAGATGGAGGTGGAAATGGTGTAGGCCAGTGTGCCCAGATTTAGGAGCCCGTTAGAGAACCCCAGGTGGTCGAAATTTCCGGAGCCCTCCACTACGGCGTCTCTCACAATCATATGGTGGTTTTGGGACGTTAAACCCCACATATCATCAGTCGCCCACTGCGGTGTGCTTCACAATCATATCATCGTTTTGCCACATAAAACCGTAGAAATGATGTTTGAAACCAAGTTGGCTCTGTGCCTAGAACTGTCGTGAGCCCAGTTGGTGGGAGGCAGCTGCCATTCAGTGCAGCCTTGCACCAGGCACATTTTTCTCTATGCTGTGGCTCAAAGAATGGGGCCTCTTCTTTGCTCTCTTGGCAGCTGGCTCAACTGCTGGGCGCCCTGTAGGGACCCTCTTGGACCCCCTTGTAAGCCCTGGCCTACGCCTAGCAGTGCTGGTCGGTTGCACCCTTATGTGACGGGCCCGGCGACGTCTTGCTGCAGCGGTAGCCTTGAATGCCAGCATCAGTCCTGTCCCATCGCTGCTGTTCTGAACACGAGCAAGCTCCTCTGCAAGGCCCTTCACGATATCAAGGTAAGCTGGATTGTGTGCATTCATAGAATGCACACGCCGCAACTGGACCTCCAGGAACTCGTATGCATGTTCTTGGACCTGCACCAAAAGTGATGAAAGAAATATACTTCAAGTGTACAGCACACCAACAAGAACCGCACATTTATTTTGCTCCTCTCTAACTGCAGACAACTGCTCGAGAATAAAGTTCAAGCTGAGGAGTCAGTTTAAGTTAAGGTTTTTCTGTCACCTGTTTTGACTATTCTGTTAGTGGAAGTGCTGCTAATACCAACAATTGGTGACCTGTAGTCCCAAACATGGAACAATACGACACCAATAGTGTTGAAATCTTGAAATCGCCCTCAGAATGATGACATCCACCAATATGAAATTGTAAATTCGTGAGTGCGGTAGAGCACAATAATATGCTTACAGGAATAAAAGAAGCCTTGACTACTGTTCAGTAGCATTCCCTATGTTTAATTGAAAAGTACTTCAGGGCCCTTTCAAGGGGCTTGTCCTACCTGGGCAAGTTGGGCTGCATCAGGCACCGACGGTACAGGTGCGAGGTCTGTGGCCTCTTGCGTGCTGGTGCCTTGCAATGCTTGGAGTTCGTCTGGCTCCTCCTGCTGGGCACTGGTACCTGCCGTGGTTCTGGAACTACGGCTGGGCTCCTCCTCTTGGAAGGGTTCGAAAAATATCCTGGGGGGACACTTCTCGCCCAGGGCCAGCTGTCCCAGTTGGCACCAGTCGTCAGTACTCAGTGCCGGAGCATTCGGAAACAGTCCTCCGTACTTTTTCTGCACCAAAGCCTGGTGCTTACAAAATGCACCTTGTTTACCAAAGAGACATGTACATAGTCCTATGTCAGCATAGACCTCATAACTGGAGCTGGGGTGGGTCGCACGAGGCACAATGTACTGTCCCTGGCCTACCACTTGGATGGCCTCGGCTGCATCTTTCGGCATTCTCGACAGCAGCCGCTTGTACAGTAGTTGATGGGCTGCAACACGGCTGTAGGCGTGGCGGAGGATACGGCTTTCAAAGTATTTCTCCCACACCAGAGCCACAGAGTCTACGAGTGCGACTGCATTAAATGCTTCGACTCTGTTCAGGATAATGTCTTTGAGCACGGGTATGGTTGCCTCCGCAAAATTGTTGGTGTTGTGGCCCCTTGTCAACACGTCCAAACGGTAGAGCTGCACCCACTCTTCTTGTCGGCGCAAGAATGTCAGAACTCTAGACACGAA
>WOVY01002880.1:0-47814 GCA_013436015.1 Rhipicephalus annulatus | reverse complement strand
AGCGCGCGCGGCACAGATGGTGGGCGACGGCGCGACGGCGCATGCGCGCGCGTCAGCTGTCGAATGTTCGAGAAGCGGTTGCGGACGGCGCGGACGGCGCACTACAAGGCGCGAGTATAAGATGCTTCCGCATCTAAAAAAATGAAGGTACGGAGCCGGACGTACCAAAGCGAAAGCTCGAAGGGTCACTTGTGAATTCACCTAAGACGATTGGAAGGCGAAAGCCGTTCTCTTTCTTGTTTGGTGTGCAAGGCACCAGAAAACACAGAGCGTGGCTTCTGGTGCCACTACGCAATGCCACCTTCATTTTCTTCTCTTCTCTTGAGGTCACGCGCTCTGTCGTTTGTTTGGTCACCGCCCAAACAAGGGCGCTACAACCGCACGGTAATACGTTACGTCACACAACGTCGGGCCAGTAATGGTATGGCACAATGTCACGCTTTTTTGCCATCTGTGGCTGATTGATGCGTTTTATGGTGACGTCAATCCGTGATGGTGTGGGCGATTTTTGGATAACTGTACCTGCCGAACGCGAAGGCCAATGCCACGTTGAAACTTGCTGTTTAATGAGGTGTCTAAGGTTTCTGCCCCTATATATATATATATATATAATTAATATATATTAATATATATATATATATTATATATATATATCTATATGATGAAGGCCAGACTCTAGGCCAAAACGTTCGAAATAACCACGTTTTGACCACTCACGGAGGATCTACTAGACTATATATATATAGATATATATATATATATATATATATATATATATATATATATATTATCGTATGGCTCATGCACAACTTTATAACGTATGTAACACAATTCAATAGCGTTGATAACATTACACGGCATGTATGCAAAATGTTAGTTTTTTTGGCGGCGGAACACGTGGTTAATTCCTATAGTCAATCACAATTTCCTGTACAAATTCCTTGGTAGGTCTATGCTGGATTGTGGTCATATAATTTCAGACACTCTAACAAAGATTGGTCGAGAAAAACTGAGCAGTAAAACATATTTATGCGTGGTAAGTTTGAAACAACTGCCACTGACAGCTTAGCACGGCCATCGAGAAAGATACACTAGCGTGCGAACTGCTTCAAAAAAGAAAAAAAGAAGTTTTCTAGAGCATTACCTAGAGTCGACATAGACCTCAATATAGATACCTTCTTAGGACTAATTTTACAGCCAGCTGTTTGAACAATGCCCACAAAGTTCAAGTACGTAAATGCAGCCTTAAACCACTTCGAACTTCACCCTCCCCCCTCAAAGTATCCGTGATCGGAACTGTGACTGCAATTGTGAATTCATGACTGGCATCAGCTGCTGTGCATCTCTCTGATGAATCTGGTGTGCATCACTGGTGGTATCACTGATGAGCTGGTGTGCATATCACTACGAAAACGCCTGCTGCGCTTTGATAGTGTGTGCTCACCTGCGACACTGAAAATAATTGTGCCCTTCAGTGCTATGCTTAAACACTTCTTGCGTTTTCCTACGATATATGCTGCTATGTACGTGTGAACTCCCTGCCACCACTGTAACGCCGTCAGGGTGCTATGACTGAATGAATGAACGAAAGATTGTATGAATGAATGAATGAATGAATGAATGAATGAATGAATATCCTAGATAATTCGATATGTATCAACAAGAGACGGCAAAAATACCCACACTCACTGTCATCATGCGCTGCCGTTTCATATAATTTGGGCAGTCACTGTTTTCGGTGGGGATATAATCCTGATTATATCCACACGTATAAAAGAGAAACTTCTTTTATGCACACTGTATACTTTCATGTCATCGTATTGAAAGAACTGGAGAATTGTTTCAGGCCTTTGGCATCAAGAGATAAAAGAAAACAAATGCATAATCGGGAGTCTGTTTTCTTCGCACCAAAGGAACTTGATTGTGAACACGTGTGTCACACATTGCCAAATTATAAAGTGTCGTTTTTTGAGTCAGTATCGCTTAGGTTGTGTCCCTCCCGTAGGTAGTGTGTTGATCTGGCTCACTTTCAGCATACGTATCTCTGTGATAATGCAAGCTGCTCTAAGAGAAGCTTTTATATTTCAAAGTGGGCACAGCGCAACCAATTAATTTCTTCCCATTTCTATTCAATTCGTCGTCGCACTGCCTTTCCGTGTTTATCAGCTCAAAACAACTTGCCCAGCTATCTGCTATTCTGCATAAAAGGTTTTTCAACCTCCTTCCCCTACTCAGTCTCTAGAATTTTCTAGAAACACACTTTGCTGTAAGTGATCGAGAGCTTTTCGGACTTCCAAGCCTGAAGTGCCCTAAATGCTTTAGGGGATGAAACTTCGTCATGGAAGTCGGATTGGTGGTCTGATGCTCTTACTAGTGGGTGGAATCTGTGAAGTTGGTGTCGCAAATGGGAGATGTAGCTCCGCATTGATTAAAATATCATGTGAATGCAAGATCTTGTAGCCACCCGCTTTAAAAGCCACTTTGCTATACTAGACGGAGAAGAATCAGCTTAGAGGACATAGCGTACGCGTTCGAGGTCTCTTCATGTATGGCGCGTTTTCAGTGCACGAATTACAATAATGCTAAGAAGTGCAGGACACTTCAAAAGTTTCTTCCGTATGGATGAAATAACGATGTCATATCAATGTCTCAGCATTACGATATTTAATAAAATACCGTAATAGGAGTATATGCAACTATAAAAATAAAGATCTCTTTTTTGGTCTCTGATTTACAACAGCACCACGTATTGCTGTCGCTGAGACTGAAGCGTACTCTGCAGTTAACACTCAGATTATATTAACCGAAACATCTCTATGACAATTCTCGTGCATGTGCAGCATATATATTCGGAATCATGATTATACAGTTCATTGCTAGGATGTTCGAAAGAACAGGTACACGCCATTTTGCTATGTGCACCATCCAGCCTCTTGCGGCTGTTACATCACGCTTCGAGGCATGTTCTGAAGATGTTGGGTAAGAATGAATTCTGTTAGTGCAGCATGGCATAAAGAAGCACAATGTGTAGTTATACAAACAGTATATGCAAATGATTTACACTACACGTATAGAGAGTTCAACTGTCGGTCCGTGAAAAACGACCTGATTCCAGACCCTGAAAGGGTACCTCGATATTTATTACCTAACTGTTTGTATCTGTTTGCCGCAAATCATCCACCATTGAAACGTTTTTAAACCACGTCAATTTTTAAACCATGTCAAGTAACTGTGTTTCTATGTTGCTGATATGCTCTTGTCACGAAACCAATCGCTGAAAATGCTTTGGAAATTTGAAAATAATTTTTAATAAGCGAGAAGGTGCAATACCGCAACCGAAGCCGACCGGGCACCTTGTCTGCGTAAGACATACTATTTGGCGAGAACCAGAGGCCGTATTCTTGTCCCGCCAGGTGGAGTATGAAAACTGTGAAAGCCAGACCAGCGAAGCGCCGACCATACGCCACAGAGAAAAGAAGAGAGCTCTCACTTGCTATACTGGTGCCAACACCACCACCACCGCTGCCTTCTGACCAGCACAATAAACGCTGCAGCTGCCAAAGGAGCGATGCCATCGGTTGCGTCACTTCCGTTGACATACCAAACATAACGTCACACAGACAGTGTTGCCAATAACTTTGGCAGGTTAGGTGACATTTTCAAGGCAATCTTCGAAATTCATTTGCAAATAACCAGCGCATCTCTCAAGGCTGTAATTTGGCATTAATTGATGGAAATGTGCAAAGCACGTACCCAGCGAATTTCATGAGATTCATTGACCTCAAAAAAAACGCTGGAGTTGGCCTTTGAGGCTGTCTTTCATATAGTCACTTCTTTTTGTGTACTTGAATCAATGTTACTTTACTGGACAAATCTGATAGATAGATAGATTCATTGATTGAAACGTGAGTTTTCCCGTCCCAAACTACCATAAGATTATAAGAGACGCCGTAGTGGAGGGCTCCGGAAATTTCGACCACCTGGGGTTCTTTGACGTCCGAACAAATTTGCGCGAGTGTTTAGTTTAATTGTATCGCATACAGATAGAGTGAATCGTGATGTAGGTAATTCGCATATCTTACCGCTTTGAAGTCGTTCTCCTTTATAAATATTGGCAGTGCGGGTCCAAACATATAAGATAAGGTAGACAGTGTTAGAAGAAAGAAACTGCCGGTTTTCATATTTCAAGTTTTGAGGGACACAGCCCACACGAGAAATAAACCGATGCCAGCACCTTAATTCAGGCCCTGATACGTAGTGTACTAACGCCACAATAATCTGCAACCGCATATTTCCTATGGTATGTTTGACCTATTGTTCCACGTGAACAATCCCAAAGCGCAGTTTTAACAATGGGCCAGAAGAAAACAAATGACTTCAATATTGGTACTTTAGCTTGCTGAAATGCTGCTATGCCACATAGCTTCTCTTGAACAACGAAAAAGCCATACAACGACCACATCTCCAACATGCGCAAAATAGTCGGCAGTAAAATTACGGGAAATTGTAATCTACCAATGCAGTTACCTACAGCTGAGTGCAATACAGATTTTATGTTCTGTAAAGGAGTTATGCAGCAATAGAGCGAAGGATTTCAGTGAAAAAAAGAGGCGCGAATTGTTACAGAAAATTTTGCAAATTAGGGTCATTAGAAAAATGGAGATGTTCATGTTTGGCAAACAATAAATAGCTATCACATTTATATTTTCTGTAGAGTGGTGAGCAATTTTGGGGTGAACACGTGAGCGTGTGGACAACACTTCTAGCGCCGCGCAACACCGATCGTTGGAAACCTTGCACATGCGTAGCATGTGCTCTGTAATATTGATTCCACGGCAGGGACCACGTCGTGGATTGGCTTGTTCGTCACCTGCCAGGCAAATTTTTGTCCGCTAAGCTGCATTTCAAGGACCATCTTGGTTAAAAATTGGTGCGTGAACACAAACATGAGCATAAAACAGTTTTGTCTTGAACTTTTTAATAAAGAAAACTGCAAAGAAGGAAATAGGTTGAGTACTTGATGCATGTGCTTAGCAGTCTAGAATACGGCTAGCGCACGACGAACAAGCGTATTCATGACTTGGTGCGCGTGCTGGAAAAACTGTATTGCAGAGCACATGTTGCGCATAAGCAATGTTTCCGATGATGGTAGTTACGCGGCACTGATAGTGTCGTCGGCCATGCGCTGGCGTGTTCACCCTAACAGTGCTCACCACTGTACTCTAAGCGTCAAATGAAAGCCAAACAGCCGCAAGGTTTTACGATAGTGTAGACCCACTGCCACTGCATAAAACCGCTGGATGAAAATAAGATGTGGCCTGTTGCGCGCCGCCGAAGTGGCGGGACGGGCGTAGTTCCCCTCGCGCCCGCTCTGGCGCCACCACTCCTCCCAGGATAAACGCGTTCACATGCATTGCTACGCGTGAGAGTAGGCTGTACATAACGCGTTTCGTGATAGCACATCACAGGTTCGATCCTGAAGCGTTGTTGGGAGTACCTAATCCTCCACATATGCGAAAAAGATTCCCTGGGGTGACCAATTTTTTTGTTAAGTCGGCTTCAGTACACTACATGAATGCGGCCCGTCTGACTCACCAGAAATGAAAAGGGTCATGAGTTCCGATCATGGGGAGGCAATCGCCAGCCATATTACAAGGACTGACCTATCGGCCCACCGAGACACACCACCAAAGCTCGCACAATTTATGTATAGGCCATTTTGGTGAATCAACAACACCGGTTGTTTTGCAAAAAAAAAACGATGTAAAACCAAAAGTTTACTACACAAACAAAATGTTCTCTTAGTAAAGGTAGCAAAAGCATCACACAAACTTGCTCGCTTGGCAGAAACCAACTACAACTGACCAAATCACTTAGAAGGTATATAAAACCACGGGGACAACCTCAACGGACTACTAATGCAATCTCGCGCATTATAAGCTACGCAAGAAAGCTTAGTGACCTTGAATATTGTCTACACGTATGTACCCGAGATTTTTCGGAACGTATCTCGATTATTTCTTTTCGAGGAAACACTGAAACAAGCTCTGGCACTGGTCGTTGGCCTGGCGACACTCTGAAACAAAGTACTCTAGCGGCGTCATAACTCGATTCTTCAACATCGACTGACTGCACTACATAACTCCCTCAAACCACTCGAAAACCACAACTTATGTGTCGAGTTTACCACCCGTCTAACCCTGCGTCACCACTAGTTTAGATCCTTTCCGGTTTCGAGACAAGAACCTGCAGTACCAACATAGACATTAACTGCATGTCGGCCAGCGTGCCGGCTCCAAATCACACGAAGGCATAAAGTCGTGCGCTTAAATAAGGTCGCACATGGTCACGTGGCACTTGATACTGGTGAGTCTCCGCCATATCACTTTCAATGCAGATGACATCACTGGCGTTCTTGTCGCCGAAGATGGCTGGCGATTCATTGAGGCAGCCCCTGCATGGCACTAGATACAGCTTTTTTCCTCTGTCCCAGCCACTTACTGTACAACTGTACGTGGTAAATAAACTAAACTCTAACTCAAACTCAAAGTCATTTAAGGTTCAATTTTATGATTGAGGTTTTTTATTGCAAATGCATTTCTTAGTCGGGCTATGTCAGTCATCCGGCATTGTCCGTGGCAGTGTCCATGGCGGTGTCCGTGGCAGGCGCTATCACTCCGCTTCACTCCCTCTTTCATAGCAACAGCTGCAGGTGGGCGCGCTTATCCTCGCTCCTAGCAACCGAAGCATGTGGTGCGAGAGAGTGTAGAAGAGGTAGGTGCAGTGCTTCACTGCTATATCTCTTGCCGTTCGCTCTCTCTCAATCTATGGGCCCCACTCTCCCGTCTGCTCGCACCTCACTGGAGCTCTTCGATAAGTATGGGTTGAGGTGAGGTGAAGAAGTAAATGTAGCTATATAGCTACGAAATATACGTATAGTGTACAGTGATCAACGTGCGCGCTATGTCCGGTCAACTATATACTACATTGAGGCCGTTTTGTGAAAGATCCTACCGTAAATTAAAGCATGCACATTCACGTAGGATGCGCCAACAAAGCGTAAATATTTTCTACTTATAACGCCTTACTCTCATTTCATATTCGGGCAACACCACCCAGACTATTTGTTCGGGCATTTATTTGCCTGGCCCGATCTGCAGTTGCGCACAGCTTGATGGGTGAAGTATTTTCGTCGAGTTGAGGCCGAGGCCGGGCCTTGCTTTTGAGTTTCCGGGCTGAGTTCGGACAGGTCCGGGTCGGTATTCAAGAATGCTGTAACTTGAACTTGAACGAGTGTTGGACTTGAGCGGGTTCAGGCCGAGATTCACAATCCGTACAGTAGTTCAAGACGAATGTCTGGAGAGGGAGATATAGGCAAAGCAGACTGACGATCTCCCTTGATTCGTCAACCCAAAGATGCTGTCCACGTAAGTCATGGCCAAAAGGGTCCAATCACTCGCCGTTGTTTTCACACACAGCACCTTTTCTTCCGAGCACGTGGCAAAGCCACTTACGTCGACGAGGAAGTGGGAGAGGGTCTAAACCCCCATCTTGGATTGGGTCCGTGATAGCACCGCTGACCTAGCTACTGCCCGCGCGACAATGCTGGGGGGGGGGCGTAAGATCAATTTGATTTGCGGTGATCATGTTCGAGAAAGGTGAAATGCTGCAAGTTCATGTGAATCTCATGTGCCTAGCTTTGAGACCCAGTTAGGAAAAACACAAAATTCCGAAAGCCTCCACTATGGTGTCTACTATACTTTAATTGTGGTTTTCTGGCGTAAAACTCGCAAAATATTGAAAACTTGGATTGTTTTGAACCAATTTCTCATGATTGCGCGACCTGCATATGTAACCTGGTTGATGCTGGACCTAAGGCTAGCCACTATAATAGTGCTCAGATCGTCAACACTTAAAAAATATAACACGCCGTGTTCGATCCGGTTACTAATGACCGAAGTCTGTGCTTCACACTTCACCTGTTATTTCATTAGTGATTGAGATGGGGGGTAAACGTCCCCGTAACACTGTTTATTCCAGTGTTACTTCTTTTTGCTGGCCACATGTTATCTGAACAGAACGGTTCACTTTGACTTGCCCCAGTCTGATTTCTTCACCGTCAGAACCAGGTGACAACATGATGCTCGCAAATCTCTATTTAGAACTTGTCTTTGCCAACTCCCTGAATTTCCGTACATTTGCCATCTAAGCCATGCTTTCACTTGTAAGGTTGAAAAGATATAGCAATATACGTACCTAGCGTAAGTTACGGGTAGACTGACAAATGGACGGACGAACATTCTCGAAGACTCGCTGTAACGAAAAAATCTGTGCCAATTTTTTGTATTATTTCCTACGACTGCAGGTGAAGTTGAAAAGATAATCAGTAGTTTTAAATGCAATGCAGCTGCGGGATTTGACGGTATACTGGCATCTCCCATAAAATATGTATCGGATATCATATCTACAGTCCTAGCCCTTATATTCAATAGAATATTCGAATGCTGAATTTTTTCAAACAAACTTAAAAGAGCCCGTGCCTCTCCAATTCACAAAGGGGGTGCAGACAATCCTGTAAACAATTTTTGACCTATTTCAATACTTCCACTCTTCTGTTATTATTTCACGACTGGAAGGTTTTTTTAAATAAGTATGCTATAATTAGTACATCTCAGTATGGATTTTGGAAAAATAAATTATGGGAGGATGCACTCCTCAGAATAAAACATCAAATACTACAAAACACTGAAAATTGTTTATACACGGTCGGTTTATTCCTTGACATTCGTGAAGCATTCGACACTGTGAATCATGAAATACTGTTATCTAAACTTCATAGCTATGGGATACGCGGCACAACGTTAGATCTCATGCGAAGCTACTCAACGTATCGTTTTCAGTATGTTTCACTTAATCAGGTGACCTCTCCATATCTTAGACTACAGACTGGCGTACCGAAAAGATCCATGATTGGCCCATTATTATTTAACATATACATCAATGACCTCCCAAGCATTTCACCTAGACCGAACATAGTCATGTAGGCGGATGACACTAATATTTTCTTTTCAAACTCGTCCCTACAACAGATTGAGAAAGAAATTAATGATTATTCAGATTTATTATCTTACTGGCTGAAGTTGAATAAACTTCAATTAAATGTCAGATAAACTAAGTACATAAAATTTAAACATATGAATAAGCCAATGCCTGTCAAGATTACTGTTTTATTTAAAGGAGAGAAGACAGAACAGGTAACAACGCAAAAATTTTTGGGGGTATGGTTTCAAGAAAAACTCTCTTAAGACAATCGTATCAATAAACTCAGCATCGACCTCAGTAATGTAGTAGGCTCTATGTATAAAATTAGTAATCTTATACCACTAACACTAAAGAAGGCAATGTACTACGCCGTCTTTCACTCAAAACTTAGGTATTGTGCATTAATATGGGGAACAACAACTGCAAAAAATTACAACAAATTAATAAAACTGCAAAAAAAGGCAATGCGAATTTTCGAAAACTATCACGGTAGACCTCGAGATTTACCCACACACAATATTTTTGAGAAACACTCGTTCATCAGAGCAAACCAAATCTACTATTATAGATTACTTTTGCACATAAAAAAAGCGCAGGCTCCATGTTATTAGCCTGCCCGTTTCTCCCCCTCGATATCCATTACGCCACCAAACTAGAATGCCACCACTTATGCGAACTAACTGCGGGCGTCAGGACCTTGAGTACCAAGTACCCCGGCTATTGAACATTGTTGAACATCATATAGATTCTCATGCACCCCGCTTTAAAAAAAATTATAAAGAACTTTCTGTTACATTCCACGATAACTTATCAATAAAATCTATCCTTCTAATTTTCTACGTGTACCGCAAATACAGTTTGTGCTACAATTTGAAAGTTGACAATTTAATGAGTATAGGTTCTTGGAGTGTCTGTATGATATGTTTGTTTTCATGAAGAGTTTTCATGTATGATGTCTACCTGTAATGCTTTATTTACAGTGACAATTATCTACATGCATATTTTTGATTTTTCTGGTTGCTCTATTGTTTGTATACTCGCATCGCATGCAAACATGTACACGCATGCCGAATGCACATGGGAGTAGGAGCCTCTGCCAGGCAATACTGACTTTAGCTCTTACTCCTCTTTCTGTATCCGAAAGAAATAAAATAAACTTCAAACTTCAAACTTCAAACAACGGATGGACAGATAGACGAAACACAGATGGTTAGGACGGATGGACTAGTGAGCGAGTGATCTCACGCGAGTCAAGCGCCAGTCCACTAGTGGCACCTCACTCGAGGGATCACCAGGCCTTCGCCGGCACGGCAACTGTGCGTCGTGTGACGTCACTGATCATCACGCTTTCGCAGAACTGCTCGTCTTAAGCCACGCGAAACGGCCCAGTATTCAGTCAAGTGTTGGAATATAGTATATTGTATCAATCAAGAAAAGTGCACAGTAAAGCAGGCTTCCTCCACTTTCCCTACAAACGACCAAATTAGAACGTTCTGCTGCCAGAATAAGCATACCGTTTATGTACAAAATACTTGCACTCTATCATAGCAACTTCAAACACTAGTGTTCCTGAATACAGTGTGCGGCTTCTGTGGTGGTATGGTCTTCTACGGCGTTTGATGCGCTTTAAAAATAATTTTCTGGCATACGGGATGATAGATAAGACGTCCTTGCTTTGCTTTGAGCTGAAAATAGTGTTCGCATGTTATTGAAGGGCGGCGATGTTTTACAAGGAACGAGTTCCGAACTCGCAGCTCATGCCAAGGCTTCACTGAAAAGAAGAAAATATTGAAGTATCATCCGTCGTGTAAGAAGATCAATACATACTTTCGCAAAATAAAATGTGCGCAAACAAAATTATGGTTAATGTCAATATGCTAACTACGGGATAAATAGGCGAGCAGTTTGCATTCTCTTTGTGAGCAGTGTGAATGTAAGCAGTGTGAATAGGACCTTCTGGGCGGCTTCAACATGAGCTGTTGCTTTCTTTGACACCGAAATTGACGAAAAGAAACTGTAAGCAAAGTAGGGACACTATACGGGAAGAAGGGAACACTATACAGACACTATAAGGGAAGAAGGTAACACTGCCCTGATTTACACACGTTTTTCGTATATCTGAATATTGTATGCGACGTGCAAGTACAACGTGCCTGTATAAGAATTGCGAAGGTTCACCTACTTCTTAACGATCTGCTCATAATAATTAGGGGTGAAGCAAACTTCCTAATGCGTGCTTCGCACATGCTTGATTACAATTGTACTTGAAAACCGCCCAATCTTTATGGTCCCCTGGTAAATTTGTTGTATGGTAATGTAATAGCTATGTTATAGAATACTCTTTGTTTTCCCGGAAGCCTAGGTTGCACTAATTAACACTTTGCTCTAATATTTGCGCCTGAGGTCACTTTAGGAATTAGTTATCCTATAAACCGATGGTCACAAAACCTCTCCAGATCGGTCAAGTATGTGGGGATATAGACAACGGTCAGTGAATTTCGACCAGGACTCGCACTCTTTCAAAAGAAAATTGCTTTAGGCTTTCAGTAAAAGCCTTGGTGAGTACAATGCTTACAGAAACTATCATCCTTATGAAGCAGCCCGCTTTATTTCAGGTATTTTTACAGTGAATTTGTTTAAGCTATCAGTGATTTCTACTCTGTCTGGCAAAACAGCCAAGGTGAGTTTGTCCTCCATGAATTGCACAAGCTAACTAGTAAAGCAGGTCCCCTCGTTATACCAGAACTCTGCTCTGTGAAGCAGAGAACTTATTTTTTATTTATTCATTTAATTACCTATTTATTTACAAAATACTGTCAACCCTCCTTGAGGTTTTTTACAGCAGTGGAAAAGATACAAACTTTTTACAAGCAAGTCAATACAGTGGCAATACAAGAAGATTGCATAAGAAACAAACACAAGAGTAATGACATCATGACGTGCAAGCGTATCGATCATGGTAGTAACTAATGCATACATCATACAGGCATAGCAATTCACTGCCTACAACCAAATGATATGAATGAGTGAGAGTGGAAATACTAGCAATAATTAGAAAGAGAAAATAAAAGTTGAAAATAAGAAGAACGATTAGGAAAGAAAATGAGAAAAGGGGACAGTGTGAGAAAGAAAGCCATAGAAGGAAAGAAATAGGAACGCCTATACTAGGTCATCGAGGCTTTAAAGTGACGCTGCACGCTTATGTAGCCGAACAGAACAACTAATAATCTAGAAACAACCTTAAATCTAGCTCAATCCTGGAAACAACCTAAAGCAACCCAGCAACAGCGTAGATCACCAAACTTATGCCTAGCAACAACGTAAAAGTAATCTAAAATTGACGTAGACAAACCTAGATAAAGCCTAGAAAAAAACAACCAATAAGAAACCTAGAATACACCTAGTATTAGCTTATGAAAGCATCGCAATAACCTCAATATAACCTATCATCGTCTAGTAAAAGTGCAGAAACGACCTATGAGCAACCACATTTGACTCATGATACGTGCTGCAAGCTTAATCTATCTATCTATCTATCTATCTATCTATCTATCTATCTATCTATCTATCTATCTATCTATCTATCTATCTATCTATCTATCTATCTATCTATCTATCTATCTATCTATCTATCTATCTATCTACCTATCTATCTATCTATCTATCTATCTATCTATCTATCTATCTATCTATCTATCTATCTATCTATCTATCTATCTATCTAGCCACTTACGACTTTTAGCGCTCCTGGGCGTTTCGATAGTGGTATCAAGACAAAACTAGCTATGGGATAACATGACTGTATGTCGAGCATAATTGACTAGTCATAACATGAAAATCCTGACATGTATGTCATGAATGTCATGTTTTAGATTTCGTGGTCATGCTGTTCTTGCGGTGCTTTCGTTCACAGGACATTTTGCGAAACTGGTATGGTATGAAATGATTGCATGGCGAACAAAAGTGACAGACCCTAACATGAGAATCAAGACATGCATTTTATGTAAGTCGTGAGTCGTGACTACTTGCCACACTCAAGATGCACTGGCAGCCGTTTCGTGAGCTTCACATGCATATACTAAATTTAGTATTAACTACGGAACGTTAATGAATGACTACGATATGTGACTGGTGCAAACATGATAATCATAATATTTGGGTCATTGAAAACATGACTTCATGCTGCGCTTATAGCGTGCTCGCAGCCGTTTCATTAGCTCAACATATACCAAATTTGGTATCATGTAACATGAATAGACGACGAAGGCGAATGACACGTCTAAACATATTAATCGTGATATTGAAGTCATATACGGCATAACTTGTGTCCGCCTGATAACGTTGTGCTGATTTTAAAGTGATATTTATAGCAACCTCCCTCATTTCTGTCTCTCATATAACTTATTCCCACTGTACGTGAAATCTGCCATTTTTTTAAGTAAAAGCGCCTTTGCTTATTTCGCAATATCCCTAATCCTCACTTCTTTTTCCCACCTCTATACAATACCTATATTCGATTCTTAGCTATTCGTGGCTTGGCGTGGTACAGTTTGACCTTCCACGCTTTTGTGGTTCCTCCTTGTGGTTCCTACTTATGTAGTTCCTCCTTAAAAAACAGGTTTTATGTAGGAAAACAAGAGGACTTAAGCGTAACTAAATATCAATGCCGTTAACAAGAAATATACGATGTTTTTTTTTTCAAATTCTTGAAGGAATACCGAGAAGCACTTTGCGCTTTCAGGAGGTTGGCTACGAATTATCTTCAGACTAAGCTCTTAAAGGAATGACATCTCAATACGTCCAGTAGCGACACGTTATAAGAAGGAACGAAGGATGAGAGGAGCAGGTAGTGATAACATTAAAAGAAAAAAATATTGACGAGTTGGGATTCAAACTCTGGTGTCTACAGCATGAAGGCGACTATCCTTGATTAAAGGGTATTTAAGTCATCCTACCAGAAAAAAAAACTACCTGAGAATATTATGATAGCGTTGCTGTAGGCGGGTGAAGGAGAAAAGTTAGATAAATACAAAGAAAGGGAGGAAAAAAGAGAAACCGAGTGAAAGGATACCAGGAAAACATGAAGACAACAAAAAATTGAAGACAGAAAAGTGAAATAAAGCATACATTGTCACTTACAGTGCAACTGTAAGCAATCGGGTGGGCAAGGAAAGTGAGGGGGAGAATGAAAGATTGAAAAGCACATGATACTCGTGTATACTGCCGTATAGAAAGGTGGTGCGGAACAGAACTGTTAGTGAGTGGAAGTCATGTGAAGGTGAGTAGAAAGGAAGTGTCTATGGAAGGGCCACCAGCTGCACACTTTCTCCAGTCGCCGCACCAGTAGTGTGTAGCTGGGCCAACTTTTTTATGTATGCGCTGTATGTTACAGATGCAGCAGTCTTGGAATTTCTAATACCGAGTGACCATTTTGTTTTTGTTTTAAATGCTAAAAAATACAACATATTTACGGATTATGTGGGCGCCACTTGTAATATTTACCCTTTACAGTAACCATTAAGAATGCAGACTTGTGCAATCGACTTACATTGAAATCAAGTGCGCTTTAATGACTTACAATGTGTGTGTACAAATAACTCTTTCAATAGGGTAATGATGATCCATTTGATTGTTTAACCAAGAACAACGTTGCCAAGTAAATTATTTCTACAGTTTTAGCCAGAAAAATGTTGCATACTAACTTTTAGTGTGAAACATTGGAGAAACACGGACGACAGCACATGCTTTTTCTGAATCAAGATATGTAAGATGGTTTTTAAATAAGAATTTAGAACCTGAAAAAAGGAAAGTAAGTTTTGTCATTTTTCAGCGCTTGAAAACCTATCGCAGGGGAATATTCTTAAAAAATTAAATTCATGTCAGACTTCTTGTCCAACTACCTCACGTATGTTGGAATCGTAAAAAAAAAATTTAGGGGCGAAGCTCCTTATGGAGTGACTTATACGTTCTCCGTTGTCGTAGTGCTTAACCTGTGGCACATACCCAAATACCAGTGATACATACCCGCCCTTGGGTGCATATCCATACGTCCATGTTACGAAAACCATATAATGGGGTCGTTATCACGCTCTTGGTGTTAACAAAGCGCTGACAGCAGAAATGTGGTACATACTCTCGTTTAGCCCTTGGATTGTCCACTGGATGGCGGTACTTGTATATGATGAATATATGATTAAAAACGCGAGATGGCGGTACTTGAAGTGTTCAGCAGATGGGCGGACCGATGGACGCACGGGCGGACAGAGAGACAAGCAGATAAACAGACGGACAGACAGACACACGAATGGACAAATGGATGGACGACTGGATGCACGAACTCACGCACAGACAGATGCACGGACGGACGCACGAACGGGCACACGTACGGATGGACTGACGCATAGAAGGATGGACGCATGAACGGATGCACGAATTGACGCACGTACGGACGGACGGACGCACGGCCGGAAGCATGAACGGATTGATGGATGCTTCGCCCCACTCATCATCATTCATTCTGTGAATATGCTGTGATTTTGTTAATCAAAATAAATGCGTATTGATAGAGCGTTTTCACGGAAAAACTGTATCATTTAGGGCTTATCGACACATTCAGAATATTTTCCACTCGATCGCTCTCGAGCAATCAAAGCTCTTAGCAGAGCTTAGCAGAACTCAACGTCACCTTACTCTTGGAAAAAAAAGCATATACGGCTGGATAGGAATGTCAAGCAACTGCTTTCAGAAATGTAAAGGACATTTAAATTCATTGCTGTTTGAAAAATCAAAAAGAAGTAATTATGAACTTTCAGTTATGGAGGAAATGAATTCTAATGAACCACTAGCTTCGTTTGCCTAAAACGAAACCAATATATGTGATCCCAATTGCAAATTTAGGTGCAGTAGTCGGTTGTACCCAATTGTTTTCAGCTGATCGGTTAACTTTAAAAAATATATACCGCATCTAGGATTGACTTCGACAACGCCCTCAATGACGACACTGTTTTTCTCGCCGTTATCAACCGTCAATATAGATATGTTGTTTTGTGGCAGCACTTTCCCGCCACATGGCCACTTATCGACGCTCGGTTATTAATCTCCTCCATGCCAGTGAAGCCATGTCGTCATAGAAAGGTTTAAATGCGAAGCATTTCTTAGCAAACTTTGGTACCTTCGGTAGCCTGGAAACTATATCTGTTCGAATTTTATGTAATTCTAAGTACTTTCACACTTGCCTCATGAAGTATAGCCAGTTCCCTTGCCTGTAGTTTGTTTATTGTGTTCTAATACTATAATCAATCCACCCGAGTTAGTCGTCCATTTCCTCAGTGTCATTTCTGCTTGCAGCATAATCTCTTTGTCTTCTCTGCAGACTTGAAGTGCTTTCTCATCTGACGCTGCTCCAACCACCAAATCGTCAACGTAAAATGATTCACTGAGAAGTTTTGGGGTCCTAGCTTTGTTTGAATTCACGCTCCTCAAATAGTGGAGTGTAGATGCTGTCAGTAGGTAGGGAGTGCATGTCACTCCGAATGACCTTCGCGTCCTTCTCCACTCCTCGATATCTTCCTCTGAGGAGCGCTGTGCTTGTTTTTCCCGAAATAACCGGAACCTAAAAGCGTCTCTGCCTATCTCTGCGTGTAGTAAAAATTTTGAACTTTGATGGCTAGAATTTCCAGGCTTTCTTTTCGAATCAATTTTTGTATACCCGAAATTCAGAGGGCAACATCATCTATTTTTATTCATAGAAGGTGTATGGTGTTCTAAAAAAACTATCAGAAATGTGCACTTAATGGCTGCAGTGGTTGCAGAGAAATTATTTGTTTTTAGTCAGAAAGTAGTGATTCGATAGAAAGTACTGCTAAGAAAACGCCATTTCAAGTCTTTGATTGATATGTGGGGTTGAACGTCCCAAAATCACCATATGATTATGAGAGACGGCCGTAGTGGAGGGCTCCGGAAATTTCGACCACCTGGGGTTCTTTAACGTGCACCCAAATCTGCGCACACGGGCCTACAACATTTCCGCCTCCATCGGAAATGCAGCCGCCGCAGCCGGGGTTTGAACCCGCGACCTGCGGGTCAGCAGCCGAGTACCTTAGCCACTAGACCACCACGGCGGGGCCCATTTGAAGTCTGCGTTGCCGTAAAGTCAAGATAGAATGTTCCAGCTGCGAAACGTTTGCCATAGTTCATATTATTTCCCGAAAATTTCTATCATGAATTATTCAGGATACCACACAATAATGCAAACCAAAAATAAATCTCGCTTAGCAGTTCAAAGCTAGGCAGCGCTAGCACTCACTGGTGGCGTCTCGGTGTGTTGACTGTGCACTTGGAGGTACTGCTTCCCCAAAAGTTTTGCTTCTTGCGCGTATTTGTTGAAAACCACAGCATTGACGTGTTCTCAATGCGTTGGTGAACAAGTCACAACTGTACGCTGTCCGACATGGCAAGAATTGCAGAACCCGCTTCCATTATGTGGGTTGAGTAACGGCGGAAACGCGGAAATCAACTTTCACACCCAAACTTCAGTGACTATCACGACCTTCTTAGACTGAAAAGTGACAGTTGTTACAGCCTATCTAGGTCGATGTACTTCCACTTTAAATTACTATGCATATAAATACTATTGCATGCTCCCACATTCACAACAATGCCAATGCTTCGCCAGAACGCTCGTTTAATGGGTGCCGTCCCAGTATCAGGCGCGTTTGGCGTCAATTTAAGTGTTTTTGTTGCGCGTATGCACACGCCATATCATGGAAACACTTGTATATGCTGAAATGTGCCATAAAAATCGAAAAATTACATTAAGTCGATTTTGCCCGTCATCAGAGGTCTGTCCACGCAACGAACAATTTTGTTTACCTGAAAAATCTCAAGGGTCATCTGGGTGAAAACCTGCTGCATCAGCTTGATGAGGACCCCAAGGTTTCCGTACATGGCAATAGCATACACAGGACAGGCGCCACAAAGCTATTTTTTGATATCACTCATATTGAAAGGTGGTATACATATAAAAACGAATCATAAATATCTATACATATAAACACAAATTATACTTGAAATGTGCCTACCACATGCATAAATAGTAGCGTTCTCACTCCACCCATGAAAGCAGAGCATTAAGTTGACAGCAGTCACTATTCATAATCAATATTGCTAGCGCAGGGGTGAGTGACGTGTTACCTTCGTTTGTGTCCTGTGCTGGCGACATGTAAGTTCGAACAATGAAGCTTTTATTCAAAGCAAATATTCATTCGTCTTATCAATATAAGGACGTTACTCCCCAACATATATCAATCATCTACGTTTTTCGCCTATTTATGAGCAGCGAAAAGTGAAAAATACCCTACACATGATAAAAAAATTGTGTTACTGCCTTATTAACGCACGTTTGCCGAAATATTTTGAAAATGCCCTGCAGATTGCGTAATTGCTTTACAATTGGCAACACTAGTTGTGGTTCCTATTTTGGTTTTCTAGTGTCCACATAGACAACTGTTAGAATGCTATCACTGCCGAGTTCAGAGTACGCTAACCCATCTAAAAGCCATCGCAATTATTGGGCTGTATTGTGCACCACTCCCGAATTGGTGGTGGTAATGTCTTTATTAAAAACTCCGGCCAATTCGTGGCCTGGGACAAGGTCTCTCCCGAGGAGGACCGGAGACCCTGTCTCCTCGCCACCTCGTGGGCTTCCTGGATGGCCACAGCTGATCTTGAGTGTTGGAGCTAGGCAGCGCAGCCGTTCACTGCACCGCAGCCTCATCTGTGGAGAGTGCATTTTCTTTTGTTAAAACTGCACACTCCCAGAGAATGTGCATAAGTGATGCGTGAGTCCAGCCGGACGATTTGCAAGTATCATCTGAATAGGCATTTAAATATATCTTTTTAGGATGAATCGAGTTGGGGAAGGTCCGGGTTTACAATTGTGTCTAATATATACACCCCTTCGAATCTGTCGAGTTCGGAGCTTGGTGGTAGATAAATATGCCTAGATTTTTTATAAAAGGTCGTAATTTGGAACTATCGGGTCATTATATATTTCCATGTTCAGCACGGGATGCCCGTCTTCCGGAGAGGACCATTCTACGAGGGCGCTGAACGTGAGACCACCCGAAAAAAAATATTATTTCTGTGAGCCAACACACATTTACTGTGGTATTCCCATCTTCCGTAGGAAAATAATGTTTAACATTTTACAAGGACTGTATGTTTCGAGTGCATGTGCACAAATTAATAATAAATTTGCGAGAATATACGGCTATATAAGCGTACAAACACTAAAACACGAGTTTTGTAAGGGGTATCGGAAGAAGTAATTTCATATGTTGCTGATTACCTTTTCTGCCAGTAATCATGTTGTTTTGGTATTTAAAGACGCCATGCATTTTGACGGAAGTCCTGGACATAAGAAAATGACAATTAGCAGTGCAACGCAACGCCTAGTAAAATTTCTGTATACTTCTGCTTTTGCGGGGAACTTCACATAGTAGGTATGTTCGTATACAATACTTTCTTCCTGAAAGTATTGCTTTACTCACCTCACCTTTACTCACCCTCACTGGTTACCAATCGGTGGCGGCGAGGGGGGAATCAAAGAGAGGTGTAGCTACGCTAGTGAGCAAAAAACTCGCTTACGTTGTACATAACATTCAGGCAGGACGCAGCAGAATGGAGGCGCTTCTTGTGGAGGTTATCCCCAACAGGTGGCTTCAGCAGAGCGTGTTCATTCTTAATGTTTACAGCCCACCATCCGATCAGAGGCAGTCTTTCCACTCCCTGCTAATGAAGGCTACTACAATCGCTAGACAGTCACCATTAATAATTGCGGGAGACTTCAACGCCCCACACAATGCATGGGGGTACATCAGGCAGACGGCTAAGGGCACAAATCTAGCGCGGGCAGTCGATGACTTAACGCTAACAGTCATCACCGATCCCCGTTTCCCCACGAGACTGGGTACATCGGTAGCCAGGGACACTACACCCGACCTCGTATTTGTCAAAAATGTACGGAATGCAACCTGGGCAAACACGCAAGAAAACCTGGGTAGTGATCACTTCATCATTGCCGTTACCCTTCAGGTCAGAGCACCCCAGGCCAGAGAATTCAGAGTGACCGATTGGGAAGCTTTCCGAAATCTTAGAAAAGAAGACACGGGTGAATACGCCAGCTTCAGCGAACTTGTTGAGACACTCAGAGCAGATGTTGAAAAGGCCACCAAAACTATTCAAACCGAGCTCGATGTTCCCAGAATGGACCCGCACCTTGCACATCTCTTGGAAGCCAAAGTCTCTATCTTGAGGCGATGGAAAACGCAGAGGCTTAACCGGAGGTTGCGCAAGAGAGTTGCGGAACTCAACAGGGACATTGAACAGTACTGCACCGAGTTAACTAGGCTGCAATGGGATGAGGTCTGTGCAGCAGTCGATGGGCGCATGCGGACAGGTGGAAAATGGAATCTTCTGAAACATATGCTTGATGACGCGCAGACGAAAGGCAATCAAAGACAGGCACTGTGCCGTCTCATACACAAGCACAGACAAGAGGGCGGAACAGAAGAAACACTCTTAAAAGAGGTAGCAAATAGATATCTTCCGCTAGGCGCAGGTACTTCAGAGGAGTATCCCGAAATAGAATGTGACACGGTAAAAGAGCTCGATGACCCCTTCACGGAGTCTGAAATTAGGGCCGTCCTTTACAACTTGAATAGCAGGTCAGCCTCAGGTCCGGATGGCATCTCAAACAGACTGCTAAGGAACCTGGATGACCGATCCATTGAGCTGCTTACGAAAGAGGTCAACAAGAGTTGGGAGAGTGGAAGCATCCCAGAGGAGTGGAAAGCGGCCTCGATTGTGCTTATTCCTAAACCGGGTAAACCATTACATATTGACAATCTAAGGCCGATATCACTAACCTCTTGTGTAGGCAAGGTAGCTGAGCATGCGATCCTCAATAGGATTTCAGACTACATAGAACGCAATGATCTATTCCCGCATAACATGATCGGCTTCAGACCCGGCCTCTCCACACAAGATGTGATGTTACTCCTCAAGAAGCATATTTTTGATAACGGCACTAGGGATGTAAGGGGTATCTTAGCCCTTGACCTAACCAAAGCTTTTGACACCATATCTCATCGCTTTCTCCTGCAGGCCACAGCCAACCTACATCTGGGAGCAAAGTTTCAGGCCTTCGTAAGATCATTCCTGATGAATAGAACGGCTACTATCACGATCGGTCAACATAAATCAGATAAATTCACCCTTGGGGCCAGAGGCACCCCGCAAGGAGCAGTCATATCTCCCTTGTTATTTAACATAGTTATGAAAGGCTTATCGGAAAGGCTCAGCTCCCTGCCCAATGTAGGTCACTCGCTTTACGCGGACGATATTACGATTTGGTGCCCGGGAGGATCACTCGCAGAAGTAGAAAACGCGCTGCAATCAGCCCTAGACGAAACGGAGTCTTACCTAGAAGGCACAGGCCTCCAATTGTCCCCAACCAAATCGGAACTATTGCTGTACAGGCCGGCCAGGCAAGGCGTTAGAAGAGTTCCACATTTGGACCAAATTCCCATCGCCCTTTTTGCAAAAAATGGACAGCGCATACCACGAGTCGATTCAATTAGAATTCTGGGACTACTTATCGACGCGAGGGGATGTAACACCAAAACTATCATGCACATCACGGCCAAAACTGAAAACATGCTGAGACTCGTCGCCAGAGTATCAGGCCGCAGGAAAGGACTATGTGAAGACAACCTACTCCGGATTCATCACGCCTTCCTAATGAGCATATTAACTATGTAGCTTCGGCCCTTAATTGGACCAAAACGGAAAAAAATAAGCTAAATACACTCATGCGGAAGAGCATCAAAAAAGTACTGGGATTGCCGGTAACCACTTGCTCTGAGAGATTAAGCGAACTCGGTATGCACAACGACATTGATGAAGTGATCGAAGCGCAGGTCACTGCCCAGGTGGTCAGGCTCTCGTCAACTAGGGCTGGGAAACGCATTCTAGACTCGGCTGGCATGGCCCCAACAATGGTTAATGAACGCAAAATCGCCTTACCCAGGGAGGTTCGGGAGACCTTCGCGGTCAGCCCATTCCCTCGCAACATGCACCCACAATACAATGTAGGGAGGCGAAAAGCCCGTGCACGAGCAATATTACAAAAGGTCGGCGAGAATCGTGAATCGACTGTCTTTGTCGACGCCGCTCAGTATGGCCAGTCTTGCACATTCGCGCTGGCAGTCATTGACGGCAACGGAGAATTACGCTCCTCAGCCTCGGCTAGGTTAGCTACTAGTGCTATCGCGGAGCAGGTCGCCATAGCCCTCGCTATGACCGACCCCTCGCACACCAACATTTTTACAGACTCACGAGCGGCCATCAAAGCTTTTGAATCGGGTAACCTAGCGCGAGAGGCTGCCTCCATTTTGGAAAAAAGAACAAACCCTGGCACTCACTTGATCTCTTGGTTTCCCGCCCATATGGGTGCAGACGTTCATCGGACCATACCTAACCTCAACGAGCTTGCCCATGACCGTGCGCGAGATCTCACGCGCCGCGGCGGCATGGAGGCCTTATGGGGACAGGATGAAATCCAGTTTAACGATCCGCTTCTTACTTTTAACGAAATCACATCTCACTATCGGCTTAGTAGAAGGACCTATCCTCTTCCTCATCCGAAGTTAGATAGGCATCAGTCAGTCACACTTAGAATGCTCCAGACAGGCTCATTCCCCTCGCGGGGATTCCTGAGTCGTATCTCAACAGAAATTGATTCAAGTTGTCCGGACTGCAACGAAACTTACTGTTCTTTAGCGCACATGCTTTGGCAATGCCCCGCGTTACCTACTGGCCCTCTATCCAGTGAAGCCGACTGGGAAGAAGCCCTGCGGAGCTCATCGCTCCATACACAACTTCAGGCTATCCAGAGGGCCCAAGAAAGGGCGGAACATCATGGTGTCCCAGCCCCGACTTGGACGCGGCCAGCGGTTTCCGCGGGTCCCCGATAAGGGTTCACGCGAAAGCTCCTCAGGATCTAATAAAGTTCTTTGTCTGTCTGTCTGTCTTCCTGAAGTCGTTCTGTAACATCCACCACACACCAGTGGTTGTCCCACTTGCTGCTCGTGTTGTACGTCCATATGGGATCAGTTGTGCTTAAGAACTAAAAGAGAAGTAAACCAAAATTATGCCCCATATAATTTGTTCATATTTTTGAAGTTTGCTATGTTTTATTCTATTTTTATATTAGAGCTGCACCTAAGCAGACGTGAAATATCATGACCACATTTATATTGACGTAGGAATAATAGGTTGCTACAAAAAAAGCGGGCTAGCTTTTGGAAACGTTCACTTCATATATTACTTTTGGGAACTTGGCATGAAATTTGCGCTAATGAAAAAAAACATACCAGAAGAGTTTTTCATAATAAAGAAAAATTTTAAAATTACTAACCAAAAAACGGGGAAAAAGTTTTTCTCATGTGTCTGCTTTCTTCGGAAGCTCGTTTTATGTTGTAACTTTCAAAAAACCAATAATTCATGCGAAGCTACAACAACCAAACACGTAAAACTGTTTCGAGGTTGGTAAAATGTTTACCGAATACATCTAACTCGTGACGAGTATCCTCTGAATTCGCTTTTTGGCGCTGCTTTTATCAGTAATTTCAGTAATATCCTGACTAGTTCTTGGCTTCATTTCTGGGCACGGGTAAGTAAAACCTCCGGTCAAAGACGTAAAGAGCCCCTTCACGGAGCTACAAGAAGTTTGGCTAGTCAGGGATGTCTGGAAATTTAAGCTTAGCGTTGTGTCGCAGCTGCGACCGTTTCGCTGCGAAAATAATTTTTATACATGCTGTCGCTTCCATCACATTCTAGATATCTTCTTCATATAGCCCTCGCCTATTATTGCTGCTATTCTTGGTCGGACGGAGCTTTGAAAGATTGAACTTTTTTTATGCAGTATTGATTCACAGCTCGAGGCATTTTCCGCACTATCGTTTAATTCAATCGACGTCTAGACGCTCAAACGTGCTTCATAAATGTTTGTCTTTCTTTCACGTGCAGTAGTTTTTATGGCGCTGGTATATCGAAGAACGCGCGAAATTCATTCTCAAGCTGCATATGAGTGATATTAGGCACACGCCTTGATACGATTAGAGATCGTCTGCTTTTTTAATTCTACCAATTCATCTCGTTTGTTTTCCCAATCTTGCATCTGATCCAACATATATAAATAAAAATGCTGGGACTAAGATGCTCTAATTGCTTCATTTTGTTTTGGCAAACCGCGCCGGCGATCAACGATCATTGCTGTCCAGGAGCATATTCGAATCGGTGAGTGGCAGATGTATCAGACAACACCCGGGTGCCTTCGGAGACCTCGGGCGCCGCGGGCACACGCGCTCTCCTCCCGCCGCGGAAAACAAACAGTTCTGCACGTCGTCGCACGGATAGCAGCGCGCACGTTCACCAACCTCCTCTCCCAGGGTGAAATTATCGCAGCGCACACTTCTGCTGGCACCGTAAGTCTCCGAAAAAAATTGCCCGCAGCTTCCCTCGGGGGAACACTGAGGAGGATGCGGAGCATATAATTGGTTAACGGGGTGTTAAAGTGCGACTTACTTGGGTCGATGGCTAAATCGGTTAACGTGGTTGTGAAATGGGGTGTTAAATTGCGACTTACTTGGGTCGATGGCTAAATTGGTTAACGTGGTTGTAGGAGGGGGTGTTAAATGAGTGAACACGTACACACGTATGCGAAAGGGCGGCGCTGGTCGAAGGGACGTCGATCATTGTGTTTGTGGATTCGTTGGAATTCATTTCACCGCGACCTTGGACGTCGACGCGCCGTACAAACCAACCGACGAGCGGCAACTGAGCGACCGAGCGCCGACCTTGAGTATATATACAGCGCGACGGCGCATGCACTGTCAGCTGTCGAATGTTCGAGAAGGGGGAGAAGCGCAACGAAGCATGCGCGCGCGTCAGCTGCCAATGTTCTCGAAGCGCGACGGCGCATGCGCGCACGTCAGTTGCCGATGTTCTCGAAGCGTGATGGCGCATGCGCGCTACATTATACAGCTAGCGAATGTTCGTGAAGAGGAGAAGCGCACGCGGTGTGTACAAGGAGAATTAAAGAAAAGTTGCTGGAGTGGAAGCTCCTGCGATGCCTTGCCAGCAGAAGTGAAGCCACCTATTGCCACTGCCAAGATGGCGGAAACATGCTCTTTTCTGATAGTGCCCGCTTAAAGATCAAGTGGCTTTGATACGTTATGTAAATACTACGGTAGTTCTATATTAAAGGATGGTTGTTCCTGACGAAATAACACTCAGAAACAAATATGGATGACTGAATCTTCAAAGAACTTTGCCTCCAATTAGAGGCTCAATACGGAAAACTAGTGACTTTAAGACGCACTTGGAGCACTATGAGGCCCCCAAAATGTTGGTTGCATTAAACTCGTTGGGTGTGCGAGGGAAACGCTTCGTTTTCGATCGCTGAACGGCGACACTTTATCATGTCCTTAGTAAGATGGCCGCCACAGCCGCCATCTTGCCAGAGGAACGGCTTCACATCTGCGCAATCATTTCCACTCCAGCAATTTTTTTAATCCTCCTTGGGTGTGTAGAGGAGGAAGGGTGCACAGATGGTGGAGGAGTGAAGCGTGCGCGGTGTGTAGAGGAGGAAGGGATGCACAGATGGTGGAAGAAGGAGGACGAAGCTTGCGGACGGCGCCGCACTACAAGCCTCGAGTATTAGATGCTCCGCATCTAAAAATTTGCCCGATTCTACATGTTACACTGTAAATGTCGTCGAAAGACGATAGTCTTGCGTCTAGAGAGAGTGAACAAACGTTTATTTGATGTTCTGCGCAAGAAAATCGGTGAAAGGTATTCCGAAGGTGCTGCGTTAGAGTGCCTCGAGCGTGTAACGGAGGCGAACAAGCGCTTCTAGGCACATTAAACACGAGCACCACCTGGCAGTTATCTTCGAAAACGAAGGCACGCGCGACCGCGGAGAAAGTCACGGAGGTGATAAGATGTAGAATGGAAAGCGACGGGCAGGTGCCACCACCGTGCCGTCGTAGCAAAGCGTTGGAAACACCTTCTTGAGCATCGGATTGCAATGTCAGCACGGCGCTTTACACGCTACAGTCCTTAGAGTGTTTTGTTTGTGTCCTTTTCTAGTGTAAAGGCAGACATACAAAACATAAACATGCTCTTATGGCGCCTCAGATATGCGCAATACTCGCTTTTTTTAATTGACAATCGAACAACTATGAACGCTAAACCTTGAGCAATATTGGCGGGCGCTGCGGATGGGGTTGGCCGTTCGGTGCCGTTAGAGGTATCGTTAGGGCGGACAAACAGTCAACCATTACGTGCCATATACACGTACGAACAAATAAGGCAGGGCTACTTTAATGCTGGCAGCCGAAGACTGCTTGGGGTTGACATAATTGCTATTGCAACAATAGAATCAAGAAAATTTAAGGCACAACGGTGGTATCTGATGGTCGACAGAAGAAGACAAGTAAATAATCTCCATTATGCAACAGGCTAATGCTGCTGTGAAACTGCCATCCGTATAGGAAAACGCGACATCCCAACTGTACTCCCTTAAACGTGTCGGCCAGCGAAGCCGTCGCCCCTTCCGTCAGACATCAAATTCTAATAACAAAATTTCAGAATGTTTTGAGAAGTATTCTGGTTACCTCATATATTCGGCGATGACATGCGTTGACATCCCAGTGAAGGCTACTGAGGCGGATTGTCTGCATGCACATTTGCGTTCCTCCTCAAGAAGTACGGCAGCTTGCAGCTGATTTCGTTTGCACTAGAACTCATCGATAATACGTTTAGGCCATTTCGCAAACATTTCGATTACTCATTGTACATTTTAGTGATATTGCTAGTATATTGTTTTTCGAAAACAAAACAACGTGTTTGCAGCGACACATCGATACAGTATGTCATAGACGCCATGTTCATATCGAAAGAGGGCACGCTTGGGATGCTTTGGTGACTTCTAAGAACTGGAAAAAAAAGGACGGCGTTCTTTAAAACAGAACAACCACTGTACTGTGGCAGCGCAAAGCGGCGGTAATTTTTATTCGTGTCCGTTCTAGCATTTTGTTATCCTAATGTTAAGGTGTATGCGTCTAATAGCCAGTTTATAGCATGTGTCTCAGTGCTGAGAGCACAATCTGTTGTCTGAGCACTGCGTCGCGGGCCATACGAACAGCTTGTTTTCGAAATGCGATGCCTTCTTCACACTTCACAGGATAAAGGGCATCACTGCGGCATCATAGGGAACGAACATGCCGATACTGCCACGCGGGCAGCCCTTGAGGGAACACGAGAAGAAGCCATACCACTTTCGCGGAACGATGCTGCCAGTGATCTTCGGCGACTTGCGCGTGAAATCACGTTTTCACTATGGTGCCCACCAAGCATCGATACGAATCGTCAACACCACCTGTCCTTTTTGATGGCTCTCCGCATGCCCACTGGACTCGACCGAAGAGAAGCCACCCTTCTTCATCGCTTATGGCTAAGAGTGGCATTTACAAAATCTTACTCCTTTGTCATAGGAATGGCCGACAACGCTCTCTGCGACGCCTGTCATTGCGAAGAGACGCTACACCACATCCTGTGTGACTGTCCATTATATGAAATCCAGAGACAGTCACTGGCATCCGCGTTTGCGCGCATCGACAACAGCCAAATGTCGGCGGACACTATTCTGTCAAGTGCCCCAGAGAAGGCATTGCAACAGAAGGCGACAAAAGCTCTGTTGAAATTCCTACGCGACACGGGCTTGAACAAGCGACTGTAAGAGCAACGGCACACACCGCGAAAGACAAGACTGGACTATGACTGAGTGTGCGTGCGTGTGCTGCCGAATGTGCTGTGTTTCCCTCTTCCCTCTGTGCTCTCTATCTTTCATCTCCCCCATCCCTCTCTTATGCGTAGGGTAGCAAACCAGCTGCCTATAGGCTGGTTAACCTCCCTGCCGTTCTTTTCCCCCTGTTTTCCTTCCTTCCTTCCTTATAGCATAAGCTGTGGTGGTGCCCTGTATTATGATTGGCCGAAATCATCACGCCTTCGTAATGGGAGGCTACTAATAACATTTCCAGAGTCGAAGAAGACCTACGGACAGTTCAGTAGTCTCGCAACGCTGGATAGGCTTCGCCTTTTTGTTCTGGCGTGAGATTCGCCCTGTATGAGCAGGTGCGTTTTCCGAGGGATCCTAATAAAGTGTTGTTCATCAGTCCATTCATCCAAACTTAGCAGCATGAGTTATATCAAGCCAGAGCTTAGACATTTTGCATCTGTTGGAAAACCTTCTGCTTGTCGCGTGAAAAAAGGCGTGAAGACGGCGGACAAGGAGGAAGAGCCAAACACACATGCATCCCTGAGTGTGGCTGTCTGTCGTTATGAGAACCAGAAAAATGATCGAGAATTGAAATTTCGCGTTATTCGAATTTTCGCTTAGTGCCGGCAGCGAGATTTCTATACAACTACCTAATTTCCTTCACATTTATGACATAATTATTAGAAGGAACTTCTGCTACACTTTAGTTGGCTTGGTCATTATTTGGTTGTCATTCAGATTTCATCACAAGAATAGTAGCTATTATAATCCGCCTATTTTGTTCATTAAAGCGATGGTCCAGTTCTTGTAGACTGGATGCGTTCAGGCGGTATGCGAAATAAAATTAACGACAAAGCCTTGGATGTCTCATGAAACGCACAACTTGACCTACCGCCTCGGCCAATTTTGCATACGACCAGCAAATATACAGCCTGATACAAGTAATGTGTTATCGTGTACTCTAACTGAAAAATAGATGAAATGCAGATGACTAACATTACTGAACACCTGAAAGTGCTAACGGCAGATAATTTGGAGCCTGCGAGCACTCTTAAGGACAAGCCAGAATAGACATGCACACATTGTTTTCGCATCGCATGAAAATGCACGAGAACATCCCGAGAAAGACGAGTTAGTCAAGTGACTCACGATCAGTAAAATGACTTGATGCTCACTATATACCAATACGTTTTACGTACGCAGCAGTGTGACCCTTTTCAGTATGTTTTAAAATAACATTACAAGTGCATTACACATTTTGGAATCAACAGGCAAGTGAAACGAATGACTGCTCTTTGAAAAGTCACTACACTCTGCCAATATATATTTTCAGATTTTCGCAAGGGCCGCAATACTATCTCAGTACTCCAGATGCAGAGTAGCGGAAACAAAACTTCTCTGCAATCATATTGCGTCGAGTGGGCAGTTTCGTTCGACGCAATGGCCATGCACAAATATCTTCAATGTGTTGCTAACTCTCAAGTGCTAATTCATAATACGTGCCACGTGCCCTGTACAATACTCTAAGCCACGTTTCCAACAACCTAAAATAGCATAGAACAGCAAGCATACAGAAAACTGTGCAAACACAATACTTTGCGTTTGCAATAAACAGCGTATTTAACGTTTAAGGAAAAAATGCATTTTTACTTAAATACATATTACATTTACTGAATGATATATGAAAAGCAAAGCAGCATAGAGTGGCCCCATTTTACATTACCGTATGTTGTGACTTAGGTTTCGAGGCTGCGTGTTTTACAAATTTAGTGAACATCATGTAAAATCCTAGTGGTTGTTAAGGTAATCGTAAGACCCACCGGTAAATTAAAGAGACATACTGAGGTATAAAACGTGACCTTACCTCTTTCAATTCATTTTCCTTTATAAATATCGAAAAGCTGTATTGCAAGATATAACTCGTGGTAAGAACAACTACAAAAAGTACGTCCCGTGTTATCATTATAGTACTGCTGACGCACGCTGAGAAAACGGGAAATAAACGGGTATCACACATGGTTGCACCTTTATGTGTAGCATAAGGTGACTAGAATACATTTAACGTTGTTATTCTAAGCGTTTCGACTTGTCCAAAAGAATGATTGCCTTCTGCTCTTTCGGGGAAATTTTCAAGAAAAAAAACAGTTGATTGTACCAGTGCGAAAGTTTGTATCAGAGTATCTATGGCATACGACGTTCCTTGAACAATGGTGAATCCACTGCAGACAGTTTGCACATGTGCGCAATCTTAGGCAAAAGTAACTGGCGATGTCTTATCAGCACAATCCTATTATGAGCAGCAATAGCGTGTATGGGCTTTACCAGAAATGTATTCAGCAGTAGAAAGAAGCTTCGTAGAAAAACAAACACATAACTCCAGTAATTTTCGTGTGAATTTTTCAATAAAAATTGGCCCCGTATTTGCATGTTTCTCTGCAAAGGCTACCAAAACAATGTGGTCTTGCGTCCGGAGATAGTGATTACAGCGTTTATTTGATGTTTTGTGCGAGAAAATTGATGAATGGGATTCTAATGACAATGAGAATACAACGTTAAATATGATTCGCTGCGCGAGTACATCGCTTAGTAGTATTCTTACCCCCGTATGCACAAAAGCTCCTCGACGCGACTTTCACCCTTTACTTGACAGAATCGAGCAGTGTGCCACTCTTCGGCTGAAAATGACGCTGCCGTACTCTAGAGTCGCAGCAGATTATCCCTGATATGCAGTGATTTGCTGTTCTTAGAGATGGCGCTTCCATCGGCTTTCTCAAGTGAAGGTGAAGCGTTGAGGGGAGGTGACGTTCTAGAATACGGTGGTCAGTCTAGGATCCTGTAGGAGTGGGCCACGGTCCTCGCACGTTTTCCGAGGGCCTCTTAGGTCTTGGCCGCCAGGGGGCTGAGGTGTGTAGTCGCACCTCACATGGGCTCCTGCTCTTTTTGCTATTTTTTGTGCAACCTTGCCTTGACACTGCTCGCGTTTAGTGACCTGGGATTCCTCACGTTGCAAGGCATGGTTTGACACCAGACTCATCGCAGTGAGTGTACTTTCTACTAGATATTGAACTCTAAACACATTGTGCCTGCTCGCTGGGACGCGCCAAGGAATTCAGAGGACGCGCTGCACGCGAACGCCGCTGTGGCACGAGGACAGGCCTGCGAAACGAGCTGGACGCCAGCGTCTCGTAGGTGCACGAGCACGCTGCTTGCGCAACACAGAGATGCAGCGTCTGAGGTAAAGAGCTAGCGCTCTCATGGAAACGCAGACGTCTAACCCACGTCAAGAAAAACCGAGTACGATGCAAGTGGACAACACGGAGGGCAACTCAAGAACGGCATCACAATTGACGTTTGATGAAAATAGTGGCAAAACGCCAGACAAAGCCCACATTGAGTGGCTTCAAGCTGGCCGTAAAGGCAGGTCAGCCAAAGAAGAAAAGTCAGCCGAAGAACGAGCTACGCAACCTGTGAAGCCAGACGCCGAATCTCAACCGCAACGTCAACGCAGCACTACGATGCAGCCATTCTCTACTACTGACTCAAAATTGTATTCCGCCCGCAACCAGGACTAGATCTTTCAAAACGAACACTCATCGAGGTTACACATGCCATCGGAAGATCCAGTGGCTTGGCCCAGCAGGACTTCTATGACCATGTGCGAGTGCAGGTGCAAAAAGTAGAGAATGTGATCATCGCAAGCACAGCAAGTACTGAACGAGCTTCCAAACTGCAAAGTATAAATGCTATACAGCTCGGTGGAGTAATATATCAAGTGAATCCGCACATTCGGCACCCCGATAATGTGTGCCGCGGAGTGATCTACGGCCTCGAACCAGGAACAAGCCCCACAGAGATTGTTGCAGGACTTCGCGTAGACCCAAGATACCACGTCCTTGGCGCGCGCATGCTGAGATCTTCCACAGCTGCAGTTATCACTTTCGATGGGCAGCACGTTCCTTTTTACGTGACGTACCTCAGTGGAGACTATCGATGCAAGCCATACCGGAAGTCCATCCAATATTGCCGAACCTGTGGCGCCCTAGGTCACCGACAAGAAATCTGCCCTCAGCCGAAAGCGAACTTCTGCTACAAATGCGGCCACGACAAGGACACAGAACCACATGACTGCCAACCGATGTGCAAGATCTGCGGACAAGACCATGAGACTGCTGGAAAGGATGCAAGAAGAAACTCCGCCGCAACCCCCCTCCTTATCAAGTAAGACGCCACCGGCTCGATAACGCCCGCGCCCGTGAGAATCACTGGAGTGCTTGCACCAATAATTTACCCGGGTCAGTTATCACACCAGAAATTTCACGGGCCCCCTCTTTTCCCCCAAAATTTGACCGAAGTCGCTCTCGCTCTAAGAAAAAAGGTCGCTCTGGATCCCGCACGCCATCATGGTCTCGCTCCGTTAGGGGAATCAGTTATGCCACCACGGTGACCGGTAGTGACGGGCCCAGTTCTCTAAATACTACAAGTGCCTCGACCATCTCTCCTGCTCAGACAGCTACCATCCGGACTCTAAAAAATAAAGTCCAAGATCTACAATGGAGGGTACAACAACGCCCACCAGCCGAGTGTAGCACACTAGAACTTGACGACAGCATACTAAAACAGACGGAAGCCAGAATAATGAAGCGGGTTGAAGAAAGGCTGCAAGCACATGAAGCGAAAATGCTCGACCTCGTCGAACGACGCCTTGAAGCTTCCGAGAAAGCCCTTACTGCGAAACTCCTCGCATCCATAGACACAACCATAGAGAAAGTGGTTACTAAAATTATGGAAAAGGTAGACCCACTGACCCGTACTGTAAGCACGCTGGACGCCAAGCTTGATAGCTTCATGGTACAACAGCATAACTTCATAACATATGCATACAAAAATTTCGTTACCCATGAGCAGCTGGTGGAGCAATCAGGGACCAAGCGGAAAGAGCGAAAAACTTTAGGGGATGAAACTGCAGCGGAAATTCGATCTACAGCACAAAACGACCGGCACCAGGCGGGAATCAACTGCCAGAATGGCAGCTCCCACACATAGACAGTCTGAGCCACTCCCCACTCTTCGAATTTGGCACTGGAATTGCAGATCCTACAGACCTCGTTCTGCAAACTTGCAAGAATATGTTAAAACAAATAATCCAGATATGATCGTGTTGCAGGAAACCCACACAGAAAAAATCAAGCTCCCTGGCTACAGCACTCTCACATGCACACCCCGCACCGCAATTCTAGTCAAGAAGGCTCTAACCGTACAGGCTCATGAAATTGAAGACATTGGCATCGAACACACCATCGTGGAGATAGTCCCCACTCGGAAGACTCAACAAAGCTTATACCTGGCCAACATTTACAGTCCTCCGCGGAAGCAGTTACACCAATACGACCACTTCGTCCACGAGCTCCGTCAAATGGTTAACGGCAACCAACTCGTCATAGTTGGGGACTTCAATGCTCCACACGTGGCCTGGGGCTATCACAGCACCACCAAGAAGGGGGCGCGTGTTCACGACGCTGCGCAGCAACACGGTCTGACGCTGTGGAATGACTTGCTCCATTCAACTCGAGTTGGCAACAGCGTCTCGAGGGATACTAATCCTGATCTCACGTTCACTAGAGACGTGCACAACGGAAGGTGGACAAGGCTACCAGACACTCTAGGGAGTGACCATCACATAATTCAAATAGAGGTTGAACAGGCTCGCTCAAGACAGGAAAAGCTCGGCTCACGGACTGGACCGCCTACAGCAATGAGCTTGATGATGATTCGACTATCGAAGACATTGAAGCCTGGTTAAACAGTATTGTAAGTGTTGCTGACGGACATACCAAAACGATACACTTGAACGAGGACAATCCGGCAGTCGATAATCATCTCTTTCACCTATGGAAAGCTCGAAGATCGCTTATTAAACGATGGCAACGGCAAAAGCTCAACCGCAAGCTGAAGCGCCGCATCGCCGTACTCACTCGACAGGCACAGGAGTAGGCTGAAAACCTTGCGAGCTAGAACTGGCGGTCCTTCTGCGACATACTTCAAGGGACAATGAGCACAAAGAAGACTTGGCGCATTCTTCGAGCCCTGATTGACGACACCCACACCAAAACTGACCAAAGAAATACAATTCAGCGGCTCATACACTACTATAAGGGCACAGAGCACCAGTTACTCCAAGAACTTCAAGCAAAACTTTGTGGCTCGGTTAACCAGCAAGCTACCTCCATCAACAATTCGACGCCCAGGGAGTACCGATGAGCACCGAACGAAGCACTAGACCAGCCTTTCACGCTGGCAGAGCTACACGCGGCCCTTGCTAAGCTTTCGCGCAACACGAGCCCGGGAAAAGACGGAGTGACCAATAAGCACCTACGAAAGCTACCACCCCGGGCGTTGACGGCGCTCCTTCGGCACTATAACGACTGCTGGAGGAAGGGCGAGCTACCACAAGCCTGGAAACATTCAGAGGTGACAATGGTACCCAAGCCAAACAAGCCAATCTCGATTGCGAATCTTCGTACCATTTCCCTTACATTTTGCGCTGGGAAACTCTTTGAGCACATGGTGAACGAGTGGCTCACCACACATCTCGAAGACAATGGTCACTATCCGAACACCATGTTCGCCTTCCGCCAAATGCTCAGCACACAAGACGTCCTCTTGCAGATGAAGGAAGATATTCTTCTCCGCTTGAGCAAGCACAGTAAGTTATCTGTTCTAGCTTTGGACGTAAAGGGCACATTTGACAATGTGAGCCACGAAGCCATTCTGCGTAGCCTGGAAGATGTCGGCTGCGGTGCCAAGACATAGGCCTATATGCTGGCCTTTCTCACCAACCGCACTGCCATTGTAGGGATTGCCAATATCAGGAGTGAGCTTTTTCAACTCCCTAACAAAGGCACGCCGCAGGGCTGTGATATCACCAGTGCTTTTCAACTTGGCCCTCTTTAAGCTCCCACGTCTCTTGGACGCTGTCCCTGGGATACATCACGCGTTATACGACGATGATATCACTATGTGGACAAGAGGTTCAAGCATGGGCGAACAGGAGGATTGACTTCAAGAGGCGGTTAACATCACTGAAGGATATCTTAAGACTTGCGGCCTCCAATGTGCTCCGGAAAAGTCGGAACTGTTGGTACTTGCGGCACGCACCCGGGGTAGACCACCAAGCTACGACACTCCTGACCCACAAGTCTTTCTACAGGGAGTCTATTACCACAAGTTGACACGCTTCGAGTCCTTGGACTACACATACATAAAGATGGGTCTGGCTCCGCTGCCCTACCCCGGCTGCAGAACACTGTGACACAGCTCACCCACCTAATCCGAAGGGTGGCTAATCGCCACTGTGGCTTCAAAGAGCACGACACCCTAAATATGATACAAGCTCTCCTTTACAGCCCCTTAACGTACGGAACTCCCTAGCTCAACCTGAAGAGAGCAGAGAAACAAAAACTTAATCTGCTGATACGAAAGGCTACAAAGCTTGCCCTAGGACTGCCGCCAGCCGCCTCCACTGACCGACTGCTTCGCATGGGAGTTCATAATACGTGGGAAGAACTCACCGAAGCACACCTCATCAACCAGGTCGAGAGACTCAAGCTGTCACTCACAGCGCAAGCCGTCCTTCGACGCACAGGATACCAGACCACTCTAGAACCCAACGAAGAACGCAAAGGCAAAATACCGTCACAGCTGCGAGAAAGCCTTGAAATTCAGCAGATCCCTCGGAACATGCATCCTCAACATCACCGAGAAAGGCGGCTCGCCAGGGTTAACATGATCCGAAAAAAATATGGCAATGACGCGCAGGCGCGATACGTCGACGCAGCCAAGTATCCGAGACGTAATGCCTTCGCGGTTACCGTCGCAGATTACAAGGGTGCGGTACTGGCATCGGCGACTGTCCTCGCCAAACGTGCGGAAACAGCTGAAGAGGCTGCTATAGCACTCGCCACCCAGACGAGTGAGGATCCCATCGTGGTCTTTACCGACTCACAAACAGCGGCACAGAACTACCTGAAAGGCAGGGTCTCCACGGTGGCAATTAGGCTACTAAAGCGCATGGACAATCCTCCTCCCTACACATGCATCGTGTGCATTCCAGGTCATGAAGGTCTCGAGGGAAATGAAGCGGCACACACCGCAGCCCGCGAATGCGTCAACCGGGCATTCCCATACAAGATCCGAGGCACCTCCCACTCAACAACAGAATCAGAGACAAGAGAAGCCATACCACTAACGTACCATGCATTACTGCAACATTATCGGCTCGAATGCAGGTTATACACCCCGCCACATCCAAAACTCACAAGAGTGAAGGTACTCACTATAGGCGTCTTCAAAGCAACACGTTCACACACGGCGTACTACTGCACCATATGAGGCCAACGTTGCACAGCTACATCTACCCTCACTGCAATGTGGCAGACACTCTGGCGCACCTCCTACTGCAGTGAAAAGTAAGCTTCCCAAG
The DNA here is from genome assembly GCA_013436015.1 of Rhipicephalus annulatus. Lineage (NCBI taxonomy): Eukaryota > Metazoa > Arthropoda > Arachnida > Ixodida > Ixodidae > Rhipicephalus > Rhipicephalus annulatus. The sequence continues at coordinate 11,389 of WOVY01002880.1, read as the reverse complement.
ACTACGAGCAGCAGCATCAGATGCGGACCAAGACCTCCTCAGTGAAGCGTGGGAGGCTGCGATCTCCCAGCCGGACCTGGTCGAGCAGCGTCAACTCGTCGCTCGAGCTCGGCGGGCTGTCCAAGCCAGAGGGTTCCTAGAGTAAGGGACCCTCCCACCTTCACTCACAAGCTTCTTTCAATAAATGTTTTCTCTCTCTCTCTTAGGTCTTCGGACTCGAGGTGGACAGAGCGGCCTCTTATGCTTCCGTGTTGCGTTGTGTCCCGGGCTGCAAAGGAGTTGTCTGGACATTCGCATACTATGTGGTACAGGGTAGCTATTTTATTGGCGCAGAAGCTGCACTGTGGTTCGCGTACATGTATTGGGATCTATCTTTGACAGTACTCACGAATTGGGGTAGAAATATTAGTAGAGATACCAGCAGTCATGCAGACGCTGCGCAATCAGGGCGCCAACAAAACATATATAAACATCATGGAAGAAAAATTCAGAGGATTAACTCCCACCATTGTGCTCCATAAACAAAGCGACAGAATACCAATCAAGAAGGGTATAAGACAAGGAGATACATTCGCTCCAATGTTATTTAGCGCGAGCTTACAGGAGATTTTCAGAGGCCTAGAAGGGGAAGAGTTATGGATAAGAGTTAATAAGGAATACCTTAGTAACCTGCGCTTCAACGGTGACATTGCCTTGCTGTGTAACTCAGGAGACGAATTTCAACTCACGATTAATTAATCAGACAAGGAGAGTAGATTGACAGGTCGTAAGATTATTTACAGAAAACGAAAGTACTATACAGCTTCATTGGAGAACAGCGTTCGAGATAGGTAACACTGCACTTAAAGTTGTTGAAGACTACGTCTACTTACGACAGGTAATAACTGTGGAGCTGAACCACAAGATTGACCTGACTGAAAAAATAAGAATGGGGTGGAGCACATTCGGCGAGCACTCTCTAATCCTGATGGGTAGATTGCCACCATCGCTCAAAAGAAAGGTATGCAACAGCTGCATCTTGGCAGTACTTAGCTACAGAGCAGACACCTGGAGGCTTACAAAGAAGGTTCAGTTTAAGTCGGTGACGACGACGCGAGCGATGGAAATAAATATGATAGGTGTAAGCTTAAGAGACACTAAGAGAGCAGAGTGGATAAAGAAACAAATCGGGGTTAAGGATATAACAGTTGATATCACGAAGAAGAAATGTACATGAGCCTGAAATGTATCGCGTAGGCAGATTTCTCAGAGAAGGCAAGCGGGTTAGGGGGAGACAATATTAGGTGGGCAGATGAGATTGAGATGTTTGCGGGTATAAAGTAACAGCAGCAAGCACAGGACCGAGTTGTATGGCAGATCATGGGAGATGCCATTGTCCTGCAGTGGACGTAGTCAAGATGATGATTATGATGATGATGATAATGATGATGATGACGTCTTGTGGTAGGACAAGGCATGTAGGCGATGCCACGCTACCTGTCAATTCATACGGAACGGTTGCCATGGGTGTAAATGTTTCTGTAGTTCGAGTCTTTGGTGTTCTAGAATCATCGTATACGGAAGAAGCGGGTCCATGAGTACAGCTTATGGTGGGTGTGATATGCTGGGTTGGAGGTCAGGAAGAGTAATTTTTGGGCGGAGGCACGGGCGAGCTCATTGCCTCCAACTCTGCAGGGACCGAGTATTAGTATCAGCTGTTTCGAGTCTCCCTCTGAACGTGGTGCTGGCACCTGTGTAAGGGCTCGGTGCGAAATTGACCATGTAAGCTTCATAGAAATTTTGGTAGATTTGTTGTGATTGTGTGAGAATGAAGGTAGACCCGGGTTTCATAGAGCGCGGGCAATTCCTGTTTCTTCCATGCTAGATGTGGCCCTGTGCTGTGCTGATATACAATACATCTGTTTTCCTTGATCAATAATTGTTGCCGTGTATTTGGCGCTCACTGGTCCAGCTGCATCAACAAAGAAGGCGCCTTTAGTGTCTTAGTGCTTTTCGTGAGCCCATGCCCGACGTCGATGTTTGTGGAAATAAGGATGCATATTCCTTGGTAGTGGTTTTATGATAATGTCCTGCCTCCATTCAAGTGGGACACGTTGTTCCCGCCTTCTGCGAATGGAGACTTCACTGCCAAATTCTGATAATGTTGGCCGTCTTGTTTTATTGGCAGCAAGGCGTGTGTCTTGATTCATGTGGTGGCTTACAAAAGTTCAGACGAGGAATTGTGAAGCCCCATTTGAAGCAGAGGTTCCCTGAGTGTCAGCGGGGAAAGGTTCAGAGCTTTGTTAAAAGTGACACGTATGAATGTCAATTTTTTGCTCGTCTGCTTTCAAGATCCTCACATAAGGAAGTCTATAGGTTACGCGACTCATAAGATAAACCTGATTGAGTCATGTCATGAGGTTTATGGAACTATAGAAGTCACAACGGGGTCTCAACGTTTGTGGTCTTTATTTCATATTCTTTCATCGTTTGGTGTCGATTCGGCACACGGATAATCATGCGAGAAATATGAAAACATGGAGTTCTTAGATTATGCATTGCAAATGTGTTGTTGCCCTGAATATTGAAATGGGTCCATAAAACTCGGATGGTTTCAACCTCGTTAATTCAGGTTCCATTTTTTAATTTTTTTAAATTGTAACTTTCACATCCATGTAACAAAGCACTTCGCAAACACTCGTTTGGTCCCATGGCCTAACTGGCTAGGTAGAGGGACCAATTGTGTGACATACCTACATACTTGCGCAAGCGGTTACGCAGCGACAAAGGACATCAACCTGGATACAATGTTTAAAAATAGAAAAAAACATAAAACACATGATTGAAATATACAAAGAAACATAGCGCAGAACATAGCTACTTATAGCACAGAATAATATTAGCACTTAAATAATAAACATCATAATATTATTAATAACACTAAATGACCATAACGTCGTATTACTTAGAAAGTTCGCATGTACGTTGTAGCTGTACGTTGAGAGAGGTAGTGTAAGGTGCCTTATTTCTATATACAAGGATTTCAGATGTTGTGGTGGAGCACTCCAGACCACTCTCGCGCCTCATCTCTTTCACGAAGGAGGCACCCTGTTGGAGGGCTCCTTCTCTCTTGTCCAGATTGCCCGAGCGCCATCAGATGTAATGTCATCAGAATAGAGGGCATAACGTGCGTCTGAAATTTGACTTAGGGCCTCTGGGAGGCGCATAAGGGCAATATGGAAAATGAGCGGCGAAAGGATAGCCCCTTGAGGAATACCTATATCACCCGTCGTAATGAACTTCGATATTAGGTCCTCTATGCGGATAGTGACCCGTCTGTAAGTAAGAAAGTCCCGCACATTTGCGAAAAACTTTGGACCGCACTAGCGTGGCCGTAAGCTTTAAACGATTCTGAAGTGCCGAATGTTGGCAAAGGCACCCTTGAAATCAATTGCAAGAATGATTCCCCCCCCCCTCGTGAGTGTTTCCACAGGGCCAGTGGACAATCTCATGTTGTATGTAGAAACGGATGTCTTGCACCGACAGATGGGGTTGACAGCCGTAAATGGTGTCAGACAGGAGGCTCTATTCTTCTAGACAATCGGTTAGCCTCATTTGTATCTCTTTCTCTATTACTTTTCCAGTGCATTGCGAGAGAGGTATGGGACGAAGCTTATCAATGTTGAGCGCTTTGCTGGCTTTCGGGATGAAAGTAAGCTCGGCAGATTTCCACTTCATAGGAAGCGTTTCGGCGACCCAGTACTGGTCTATTTTATCTATTATCAATTGCGTCATGCCATCGCTTTGGTTATAGGTGTAACCCTACCTATGCCTAATTGGGCCTCGGGGCAGAGCACTTTCCATGCTTTGTATCGTAGCTTTAACTTCGATGACTGTAGACAGTTTTAAATGTTTGGGATTATCAGGGCCGTCATACAATGATATGGGCACGTGATGCTACGTGGTGTTGACGTACTTGTACTGCACGGCGTAAGTTTACGTTATCGCGAGGAAAGCCACGTAGAACCCTCTGAAGGCTTCTCTGGTAGAATATGGGTGAATGAGGTGGCGCAAGAGGTGCCAGAGAGATTTGGTATGGAGATATCGCGTAAGAGAGTCGTTTTTCGAGAAATAATTTTTTATCGAGTGCGATTGCGTATTTATCTGCCTTAGCGGCGAGGGTGGAAATATGTGTCTTCAGTCGATGATTGAGTCTCTGTCGATTCCAGTGTTTCGTGAGCCACCACCGTATCGTCTTAGCAAAGCACAGGAAACACCCGCCTTTTCGTGCATATATATCGTTGAATTGTCAGCGCAGCGTAATGAACGCCATGTTTCTTAGATACATGTATGCCTTTTATATGTTATGGAGAAACACCGCAGATATTGACGTGTTGTTGTGCCTCGGATACGTGCAATATTTCCCTTTAATTGACAATATGCGGAAGTATGAACGACAAAACCAAATAAATAAATAGCGGGCACTGCGGATGTCATTGGGTTTCAGCCACTTCGGGTGACACATAGGCAAGTCGACCGATAGACAGAGAGACTAAGCTATTTGTGTCAAAGTAACGGAAGAAAGACTATCGTCTTCAAAAAGCTGCCAGGCTGATACGGTTCGTTAAGGGCCCCGCTGATGACACACATTGTGGGTTTAATCTTGCCCATGGAGGTGCAGGAATACATGGAGGTGTATTCGCGGTGCATGCGAGAATTCCAAAGGTATACTAGCTATATATTTAACATTATGTCAAAGGAAAGCAGGGTAGGCAAGTTTTCCGGAGCCTAATATATGCAAGAAATCGGATAGCCAACATTGGAACCAGAATTGGGGTTTCACGAACAATAGGCTCTTCTTGCAAAGTATTTCGAAGACATGGCATGGCTCTGCAGTAGAATACTTGATTTCCACGCAGATTCTTGGCTTCAATTCCTCTGCCGGGACACAAACGTTTATTATTTGCATTCGTAGGCTCACGCGTTAAAAAAGGAGGTGTGGTGAGAAGCGTTTGATGGCGTACGTGACGGGATTGTGAAATTTCTCATGTGAGGACCAGCGAGTCATATTCATCAAACCATCTTACCCACCCTCACTAATTTTGGTTTACCCTAAATGAAAGGGGTTATCGTGAGGGCACCCAGACGTAGGTGATTTGACAGACAGACAGACAGACAGACAGACAGACAGACAGACAGACAGACAGACGAAAGCATACACAGACAGACAGACAGACAGACAGACAGATCAGATAGATAGATAGATAGATAGATAGATAGATAGATAGATAGATAGATAGATAGATAGATAGATAGATAGGTAAATAGATAGATAGATTGATACTCAAAATGGTTGCAGTACAGAAGGAAATTACTTTTAAATACCATTGACAGTATAACCACCGGAGATATTCTTTAAAATGTGCTTTGTTCTTGAGAGCAAGAATTATCCCAGTAGACCCCAAAACTTTTGCCTCTTAGCCTGCATTCCACTAGCCAATATTTTCCACAAGCTATACTCCGCACACTCTACTTTTCATTGTGTCATTGTCACATAGGTTACTGTCTGGAATCGTGGGGTGTGACGTACAACAGTTATCTAAAAACTCTTGAACGACTTCAAAAGCGTACACTGAAAATCATAAGCCAAGGTGAATCAGTAAGTAATATTTTCCAATCACAACGCATTCTCTCGGTTCCGATGTTGCGTGACTACAAAATTGCTGTTTCAGTAAATAACATAATTAATAGAAATTCACCTTTGCCTGCTGATCTTTTTTCAATTCCTAAACGCAATACGCGACATGCTTCGAATGGTCATTTCAATCTGCCCAAATGTTTTAATGTTTACGGAGAAAGACTGATACAGTTTAGTGGAACAAAAATATGGAACCACGGTCCCCCTAGAGATTAAAACGGCACGTAATTTCAGCATGGCATGTAAATCATTTTTTCTGTGGAGTCAAGACATGTAAGCATGTGTGTGTGATTCGATTTTCATTGTATTTTTTAATAAGTGCCTATGTATAGAAACTAGGCTGCAAGCTAATAAGTATGCATATCTGCAAGAAAAAATGTATTACTGTGTTATCTGTATCACATGATTGTTTTTTTATGTTGTTACCTCAGAGCTGACCTGTACACTTTTTATGTTGCACATTGTATTGGACCGTCCACTAGCCACTTTAGGCTATCGGTCCAAATAATTCCTGTAATTGCATATATCTATTCATGAAAATAAAGCTTCATTGATTGATTGATTGATTGATTGATTGATAGTAGTAGTAGTAGCCTAGTAGTAGTAGTAGTAGTTAGCAGTAGTAGTAGTATTAGTAGTTGTAGAAAACTTCATTATGTACATAATTCCAGACAGGCTAGAACTCCAGTGCCCGAGGAATATACAGGGTGAAGAGCGAAGTCGGTCCGGCAGGGTGGTGCCCTATTCCAGGGCCCCACTGGCCTGAACCATCTGAAAACAAAAATGAAAACTTGCCAATAAACAATATGACACTCGCCGCGTATGATAATCAAGACGTTGTTGCAAAGGGAGTCCGATGTTGAAATGGGGAAAAAGTGTGCGAATGAAATTTGAAAGCGTATTGTCAGTTTTTTAGATAAATATTCACATTTGAAATTATGCCTCAACGGCGATTTGTTCCCGACACCGTTAACCATATTCAAAAAGGCCTTTCTCACACGACAGCCTACGGCATCAGCCTTCTGTCTGTCCTCTTGATCTTAATTTTCCATTCAGGAAACCGTGCTAGATTCGTTGGTGTGGGTAACAAGATACCTTTTCCTTGTTCGACTGATAATTTCTTCGACACAGTGGCACAAGACACGTCCTTCTTTGCATTTTCGCTTAGCTTTAAACACCTCAGGATTTAGCGGCATACATCTGGCGTCGTCGAACTTCACAGTAAATCAGATGACAGCAGTCACACACTGATTTTACACGTGGCGAGGCTCCGGCAGCAACAGGACGAAACGAATTTCGCGCGTTCGTGCACCCTCCTCGACACGCAGCGCCGCTTGTGGCATTTGAGTGCAGTCATCCCATGCGGGGCCACGATCTCTCGTACGGGATGCGCGCGCTATTCACACTAGCCAGTATATTTCTAGACACTGTAGTGGTAGAGTGATCTATAGCAGTGGCTCGGATCGGCTCAAATTCCACATGACCCGTGTGGTATGACAAAACTTCACGGTGTCAACGAGGACTCGTTCATCGAGAGCCTTGCTTGGGTAACGATCGCCGAGAGCGCTGGACGTAGAAGGTGCAGCAGCTCCGAGTCGGCAGGCCCCAACGTGTCTCGCTTTTGCAATTCCGGCTGAATCCACCACGGCTGCGTTCGCTGGTGTCATTTCTGCTCGTGTACCTCCCAAAACAACGTTTGAAAAAGTGCGAGCTGTTTCTTTGCAGTCCTCTGCACGAATAACTAAAATTCGGTACGACGTTTCATGCTATGGTAAAAGGCGACATCTAATGTATTCTCAAAGTAGCGAAGCTGGTTTGCGATGGTATGCACGAGGGTAAAACATATGTAAACGTTCTCGACGCGCGCGGACGTGGTTTTCCGTGCGCTCTAACGTGTTTCCGCTTAGCTCTTCTAGTATGAATGTGCCGGTAGGAAGAACTTTTTTCTTGTGGAGAGGGGATCTTTTTGTGGGGAAGGGACTCCGCTTCAAGAACTACGACAGTGCTAAAAGAACGAATTGAAATAAAAGGGGTTGAGCTTGCTAGTGAGTTTATTGACTGTTTTTTTGCCTCTTGGTCAGGCATATGATGGTATCGACCTCTCGTACATGAGCCCATCTAATTCTCAGTATATTTTCTAAGAGGGGGGTTACAACGCAAGAAGTTATTGCTTCATTCTTATCATTGGGTAATAGCAGAGCTGCTGTTGCATTCTGAATTCAATAGCACCGGTGAAATTGTCATAGACATAGTTGTATCTTGCCTAGAGTACATTTTCAATTTTTATTGACAACATACGCTTTCCCTCGAAGCCACCAGACTAAAAAGGTCACAGTAATATTAAAAAAAAGTCGACAAGAATGATATTTCAAATTACTGTTCTGTATCAGTGCTACCTGTTTTCTTCGAAAGGTTAGAAAAAGTAATATTGAAGCGGTTTCGTTCGTTCACTGACGACTTTATGTCATATAGTCCTGCACAATTCTGTTTTTGAAAGAACAGGTCCATTGAATTAGCCCTTATGACCCATAAAGAAATAATATTGCAAAAGTTTGAAGAAAGAAATTGTTGCTTGGTATTTTTGTCGATTTCCCTAAGGCCTTTGACCTTATATTTAATATTGCCTTGCTTCAAGAACTTGATCACTATGGTATCCGAGGCGTAGATCATTGTCTAATTACATCCTACCTTCAACAAAGATGCCAATTCGTAGATACATATAGCTGGGGAACCATTCATACTTGCAATCCAGTAACAACAGGCGTCCCGCGGGGAGCATATTGGGTCGTACCTTTTCTTATTGTACTCAATGAGATCGTAAATCTTGACTTATCGGTAATTGCGAAATTATGCAGACATACAAGCATGTTTTTTGACGGTGACTCAGGTTCTGAATGTCATTTGAGCCGATAAGACGCTTTGCAAGTATACACAAGAGGGCTACGAGCAATTATATTCAAGTAATGTAAGAAAAACAAAAGCAGCAATCTTTCATCCACGTAATCAACAATTTCAATTAAGGTCATTAAAGTGAACGATACTGACATAAGAAACTCTGCCGTCTTTCAAATCACTCGGCGCATATTTCTCTGAAACTACGTAATGAGATTGCCAAGTAAATTTCTTAGTAAATTATTTAGAGCAATAGGTACTATGTGTCGCCATTGCAGTTATCTCCCCACATTCATTAACAAAATTTTATAAATTCATTCTTCTTTCTTTGGTCCGATACGGAACTCAGGTTTGGGGACCACTACTGTCGAAAATGTTCAAAGACTCAAGGTACTACAAAAAAGAGCTATGCCCCTTGTTTCCAGGGTGCCATATCTTTGGCATACTGCTCCTTTGTTCACAAAGCTTAGTACCATAAAAATTTAATCTTTGCACACATATAGCCTTCGTCGCATATATAGACTAGGCAAAGTTAAATGACGACTCTTTAATACAGCTAGCGTCCTTACAGCAACAAAATTGTTTTTGTGAATTTCGTCAGAGACAACCTTGGATTTCCAAAAAAACAGACTATATACGGTGACCAAATGCTATACAGCATCGTTTACCGACTATAATAAATCGGTTCCATAAAGAAAAGGTCTCGATGTATACGCTCTGTCACTGAAAGCCTACGTGATATATTAATATGATTGCCTGTATTGCCTTAGCCTCACCTGTTGTTACCTTTTGCTTTTTGCTTTCTTCTTCATCACTACGTGTTTTTTTCCCTTTGGTTTTTAATTGTTTACACATACCTTTGTTCATTATTTCTTACCCTGTTTGCTTACTGTTTCTACTGTTCTGTTCATGCATTAGGTATAGGGCATGCCTTGAACTGCTTTTACTGCTCAGTGTGTGAGGTGGCCATGTTCTCCTTAAGCTGCTCAGTGCATCTTTCCACCTGATCTTCTTGCAACCTTTGTTGCGCAATAAACTTATTCAAATTAACTTCAAATTATGGGAGGCAGGTACACTGTTAAGATGGTCATTTTTCGCTGTGTATGCCGTGGCGAAAAAAATTGGGGGCGGGCAAAAGCCCAATGTGCCAGCCCCTTACATACGCAACAGGTTACCGGCAAATCAGAGCCCTGGGTTATGATACCAGGCAAGTCTTAGGCGCCGGTTTGCGGGATGCCCAGTGCCATCTCGTGCCATCTCTTGAACAAGGCTGAAATTCGCGCCACGAAATCATTACCTCGGTGATTAGCTCCGCCTGCACACCGTATTACAGAACAAGTGCATCGTATCCAGTGTACACATTTTGCAAAGTCGCAACGAAACAATCGCAGTTTGATCTTTAGTGCCCTAGCAGTTACCACTTTGTAATAGGTGTGGACAAGACTCAATTTTTGCCGTATCTGTGAGCCGTAACGTGGTTTCGTACAAAAGGTTAGCGGCCAAATACGGCGTGTTTTAAACATTTAGGACGAAGGTGTGGATGGTTCGGATATTGCCATTGCACTCAAATGAAGGCGGATGACCTGCGTAGCTGTTCAACCCAAACACTGTGGCCGTGCAAGTCGTCGGGATAGACTTTATTTATTTTATTTTTATTTATTTTATTTAATGCATACTGCAGACCTTCACAGGTCCAAGCATGTGGCACGGTACAAGTAGTAAGTACATGTTAGGCACTCAAGTCACATAGAAAAGGAAAAAGGAAAGAATTCAACATACAAATACAGGTTAACACACTCAACACACACTTTACACACAGTAAATCAACCAAAGTGAATCTTTATACAGAGTTTTTTTAGAAGGTTCCATTCTTCTACTGTTCGTGGTAAAAAGAAAATTTAAATATATCTGTCCGTGCAAAATAAGGTGTTAGGGTTCCGAGGTGATGGTGTCTTGTATGCCTTGTCGATATGGGTGTCAGGTACTGTGTAGGGTCTAATGCTGTTTGTCTTTGAAGAAGTTGGGAAAGAAAATTAAGCCTAAATGTCTTCCGTCGTGACTCAAGGAGTTCAATGCCATTAGCTCTAATTAATTGTGAAGGTGAATCATGTGACGAAACTTAGAGTATATATACCTTACAGCTTTCCTTTGGATTCTTTCTAGTTTGTTGACGTTTTTCTGTGTGAACGGGTCCATATTATGCATGAATATTCTAACTTTGGTGGATTATTGATTGGTAGGCCAGGAGTTTGACATCAGGAGGAGCGTTTTTTAATTTGTGTCGTAAGAAAGACAGTTTACGGAAGGCGGAAGCGGAGATATTGTCAATATGTTGATTTCAAGATAAATTACTTTGAGTGTTACTCCTAAATATTTGAACTCAAGAACTTGCTGTAGAGGTGACTCATTTAATGCATAAGTATACTGAAGTGGATTTTCTTCCGGGTTATACGCATGCATACAGTTTTATCTAAGTTCAAAGCCATCCGCCAGCGATTGCACCATTGAAAAGATTAAACAAACTGTGATTAAGGTCATGTTGATTTTCCGGGCCAGTAATTTCATTAATAAGACACAATCGTCCGCGAACAGACGAATTTGCACAGATGAACATACCACACTTACAATGTCATTTATATACAGCAGGAACAGTAAGGGTCCCAAGACACTCCCCTGCGGTACTCCAGAGGCGACAGGAAGACAACCATCGCTGATCCCCAATTTCTACGTACTGAATTCGATTTTTAATAATCAATAACCCAGAAAACTAAGATGCGAGGAAGACCAATATTGTTTAATTTTAGTATTAGTCTGTCAAGA
>WOVY01002879.1:0-61131 GCA_013436015.1 Rhipicephalus annulatus | reverse complement strand
ATAATTGAATCTTACCCCTACATGACCGCTGCAGCCATGTCGTCCTTTTAGGGGGCAGAGGCGCTCTGTTGTCTGCGTTTCTCAAGATTCACCTGTACAAGTATTTATTCGAGAAACATTCACTGGTTCCATTGAAAACGCACTAGCTTCGAGCCGAGACCGCTAGGGGTGCTGGCTGTTATGTGTCCAGAAAAGCTGGATATGTATTCAGTACTTGCCCACACATCATTTTGCCCCACTTTGCCCTACCATAACGAACACATTTAGAGCCCCTTCAGAAACGTTTATACCTACTGGGTAGAGTGTTGTGAACTTGCCAAGAAGGTATGACTCTTAATATTTTCTGTCTCTCGTGGACCGAAAATTTGACTCGAGCATGTGAAGTTCAAGAACGTTACGTTGTGTCCTGCTATGTTAAAATGCGATGCCACAGCTCTTTGTAATTTCAAGACCATGTCTGGTGATGACGGACTATGCCTATTTGAACATTCGATCATGTAGAGTACGTTCGAACTAGTAAAGGTAAAATTAGCTTTTACCTCAACAAGTCCGAACGGTACTCTAAAATTCGGGTACTCGAACATTGGCTGCTCAGAAAGTGGTGGCTCATCGTTGAGCCGTGCTAACGGTGGTGAAAGCTGTCGTCTTCGGGAGGTACGTGTGATGACCGTGGTGTTCAGGAAACCATTGCTCACGTTCTTTGTGACTGTCCTCATATATATTAGCTCCCAATATTAGAAGATTCACTGTTATGAGGTTAAAATGCAAACGCAACATCTTAATAAACTGTTTTGCAAGAATATCACGAGTGCGCTAGGGGCTCCCAGCCTAGAACGTTGAAAGCTCAAAGCAGTTGTCTGATTGGTGTAAGCCCACATATATTTGCCCCTTTCCATAATATTTCAATATATTTTAACTACAGAAGGTAAGCAAGAACTTCTGCTAGTTTCTCTTGGCTGATGGAAGAAACCCTAATAGTCTTTTGTCTAATATTATTTCCATAGTAAATGTACCTCTTGAATATCATCTTTTATCGGTGTTGTAGGTAAATATATCCTTCATTTGAAAGTCTAAAATATATCTAATATTATGGTGTTACAAATGAACTATTTTTTTCGTCTATTCTGAAAATTTAGAGTGGGCAACACTCAAGAAAAAAGCGCAAAAAGCCTGGGGCACGTGGTGTTGTGAAAAAAAAAACAGGAATCGCTTCCGAAGAACGTTAGGAGAGACGAGTGAAGTTGTTGTATAAACTTTTCCTAACTATTGCGAGAAGTATTGTGAGAACTATTGCGAGAAAAAAATGGCAGCATATCCACGGAGTGAATGATGGAGAGTGGGCGAAGCATCCGTCCGTCCATGCGTCCGTCTGTGTGACCGTCCGTGCGTCCATTCGCCCGTCCGTGCGTGCGTCTGTTCGTGCGTCCACACGTCCATCTGTGCGTCCGTCCCTGCGTTCATCCATGCCTCCGCCCCTGCGTCCCTCCATGCGTCCATCCGTCGGTGCAAATGGTCGGTGCAAATTAGGTTTAACACGGCCACCCACCTGATGCACCTCGAAGGTCGATACGCATTCCCTGCGTCGTTCTTGAAACATCTCACCACGTTCGTAGGCAAGTTCGTATTTGTCAAGTTTGAGTCCTGTTCTCTACATTTTGTCCACTTTCGTTCTCTTTACGCTGGGAATGTTCTGCGGGTTCGGTGCGTAGAAATTGTTAGGAGTGCCAAGACAACGAAGCTCGCCATTTTCGAGTAACTGAATGAACTCCTGTCAGTTCAAGTGCACGAATAAACAGAAAGGAAGAGCTATTACTCTTCCTTTCTGTTTATTCGTGCGCTTGAACTGACAGTTATACCATGCATATCCAACTAGCCCAACTTTCGATTCTGTTGAATGAACTCCGCTGACGTTGATATGTTCACTAGATGAACACCGCGAGAGTAGAGAGTAATAGCAGAGCGGTTCAGCGGCCCAGCGCACCCACCGGAGGAGTGGAGGGGCAGCGGAGCGCAGCCGAAAGGAAGAGTAATAGCTGAGCAATGCCTAGCTTGTTTCAGCAGAGTAGACTCATTGTACAAGCTACCTCTAGGCATATACTTGCGCATTTGTTTTCCACGCCGCTATCAACCGTACACTGCGTTGAAGGTCGTGCACAGGCCACACCGGCGAAAGTGGTTTTCGTCCACCTGGAATCTATCAAGTGACCATCATGCACGCTGTAGCCCGTTAGCTACAAACAGGTGCTTTTATTTCCATTAGGTTCTTGTTCTTAAACTTCAACAACAAAGTATTTGCATGTATTGGCACCCTTTTCGAAAAACATCCTGAAATAATCACGGCTGTAGGCTTTGTGGGGCGCACCTTGAATATCGAAAGACCTATATTTTGTGTTTCTGAGTTGTCGCTTTTCTTCTACAGCTGGCGCCACTTGACCATGCGGCGATGGCGGTTCATGTTATTTGGCACTACGCTACGCCTTCGCACTTTGCGTTCCCGGACAGAGTAAGAAATGCTTTCGACCTCCAGTGGCACAGTCCCGAAAGCAGGTGCTTCTTCTTTCTTTGTCTGTTATTGACACACCAGGCTCGTCGACTGGCGATCGGCGACAGAGTTCATCGATTGGCGACAGGCTTAAAAGGGCCCTGCAACACTTTTTGAGCATGGTCATAAATGCTGCCGATCGGTAGCAGAGTCTCCCGACAACATGCGAGTGAAATATTATAACACAGCACGCAGCCTGGAATTCGCAATAAATGATCAAAGTCAGCTGAAAATTGCTTTCTCTTCTCTCGACAAATGCCGGAATATGCCCACAAATCACACGTTAATTACTCATCTATCAGCCATTGGCTGATTTGAACATTGCGCGCGCCGCTCGTTGCAGAGATCGCCGTGGGAGGCCGTGACTTGTCCACGCGTGCACGTGCGATCACACCAAAAAAACGGCGCATTCGAATAAAAAAAAAGAAAAAAGTGCTCAAGGCCACGAGGCACGTGTGACGTATTTCTGTGGCCCTGCCATTCCTCTCAGCATAGCTTTCAGCGCTTTCGTCGGGACAACAGAAGAGAGAATGGAATCGCAGCATGCGACAAATCATTGTAACTCCACTCGCACTCGACAGATTCTTAAAGGGGCCCTGCAACACTTCTTGAAAATGGTCAGAAAACGCTGCTGATCGGTAGTAGAGGCTCTCGACAACACGCAAGCCAAATATTAGAGCGCAGCACGCGGCCTGTAGTTGACAATAAATTATCAAAATCAGCTAAAAGTTGCTTTCTTGTCTCTCAACAAAAAAAAAATCACACGTAGCAAGCCCATCTATCAGCCATTGGCTGATTCGAACATGGCACGCTCGCTCGTTACAGAGACCGCCGCGGGAGGCCGCTACTCGTCCACACGTGCACGCACGATCACACTGACATAGCCGCGCATTCGAAGAAAAAAAAAGGCAAAAGTGCTCAAGGTCATGGGGTGGGTGCGACGTTTCTCTGGAGCACATCCATTCCTCCTGCTTAGCTTCCAGTGCTTTCGTCGGGACTACAGAAGAGAGAATGCGATTGCCGCGTGTGACAAATCTGTGTAACTCCGCCCATAGTGAACGGATTCTTGAAATTTTTGTGGTGTTGAATTTGTGAGGCAACACCAGTGAATTCATTCTGAGGTGTTTCAAAAAGCGTTTCGGGGACCCTTTAAAGGGATACTGAACAAAATTCTTGCCACCAATATTTTCAGCCAAATCGATAAATTTGGTCCTGAAATTGATAGAGAAAACCTTCCTTCCGAGGAGGAGCTACGGTAAAATAATGAATTTAATGCGTTTTTCACAAAATTTTGCGTCTAGCGGCAGCGCCGTCAACTATAGAATGTAACTTTGGGTGGCGTCAAACTCACCGGAAACTGGCAAACTAACAATTCTAGCCATCGCTCGCGTCTCTCGACTCGCTCAACTTCCACTTCGGTTCCCAGAACTGGTATGAACAGCAACAGCAGCGAACAATGCTTCTGGCTGAATCTAAGCACCGGAGCGTTTGTAGAAGGGAAAGAGGGGAGTGAAAGGACAGCTGCAGAAAAGGAAGAGGAGGACAAGAACACGTGTACCATCCATGCGCCTCTGTGAGTTCGACGTCACTGCTGGCACTCGCGAGCTGTTACCGCGCGCTCACAATCCATCAAAAATACAACCAACTGTTCAAAAATACGGAAAATAAACTCTGTTTATCAGAAAAGTCGCATCTTTTGAGTGGAATTTTGCAGTTTTGTCAGTTTTCCTAATTTTTGTTCAGTATTCCTTTAAGCAAGCCGCCTACAAAAACAAAGCACGGCTTCGCCGCGTAACGATGGTTGCGCACCAGGCGAGATTGCGGACCTATTCGCTACTCTGCTCCCGTAGGAAGCATTTACATTGGCTCTATAGCGAAGTGAATCGATGCGCTACCTGTCGAACAAGATTGCAGTATTGTCTTTCGTTTTCCAGTGTTTCGGCGTTTTTCAAACCTGAGGCCTTGTTCGAAAAACGCTCGCGCGCTCATCTGCTGCGCATGCTCCGCTAATGAGACGAAATGAGCTGGCGATCGGCACATTCCGTAAAAATGCTCGCTGTGCCAGTGTGACGCGCATGCGCAGTTGTCGTCTCTGCTCATTCGCTTGGCCCGCTGAGCCGCGGAGCTATTGCGCTCTAATAGCTTTCTTGTATTCATTTTTAGCAAAAACCTATCTAGATCCTCTGGGCAATGAAGTGAGCCGGGCGAGCTGCTAGAAATGTCGCGCATGCTCTGATCCTGGCGCTGCTTTTTCACGGCGGACTCCGGTGACAACCGGTAACCACGCAGGTGCTCCAAATTTTATTGCGAGCACCTGAACTTGTTTTCCCTTCGCTTGGCGACATCTATCCATCGCCAAAGCCATTCGACGTAGGCCGTACCCTATTCGGTGTATAGATAGATATGTGGGGTTTAACGTCCCAAAACCACCATATGATTATGAGAGACGCCGTAGTGGAGGGCTCCGGAAATTTTGACCACCTGGGGTTCTTTAACGTGCACCCAAATCTGAGCACACGGGCCTACAACATTTCCGCCTCCATCGGAAATGCAGCCGCCGCAGCCGGGATTCGAACCCGCGCCCTGCGGGTCAGCAGCCGAGTACCTTAGCCACTAGACCACCGCGGCGGGGCTATTCGGTGTATAGGAATATCCTCCAATGCTTTCGAATGTGTATTCATGCACATTGCGTAGAGTTAATTGCGTTGCTTCAGCGGTGAGATGCGATAACGGCAGAGGGCAAGATTGGTTGTCTCAAAAGTCAATACATATCATGGAGCTTGCTAATCATTTTGACAACGATACTCGCCAACATTTTTCTCAGTGGGTTTCCATTCCTTTGTTCGAATGATGTTTCTGCAGCGAAGAGTTCAGTCACTACCGGTTCAATTTCTGCAATCTTCACAGCCACAGCTACGTGGCAATGTAAATATAATGAAATTTTCATCTTCTCGCAATGATGTACAACAATGAGCATATTTGTTTTAATACAAAATGAGTGGACTTGGTTCTACCTGAAAAGAACAGGTAATTCCCCTGTTCTTCGTTATCCCGGTCGCTTTGTGCCCTTCTAGGCATATCGCTGTGGTCGGTGATCACGCCTGACTACAATTCAACACTTCCCTGTCTGCGCCGGACCAATGCACCATACATCAGAACACAGCCGCCACCTCACGTCAAAAGCGCACGTGCATTGTGTAAACCCTGGTGGACCAGTACCATGACGTCAACGGATGAAACACATCTCGACTGTATAAATCGTGGGAGTGCAGGCCGATTCTTCAGTGGACTTGGTTGCAAAGGAACGGATTCTAATTCCCCAGTTTTTCGTTATCCAGGTTTTCCACGTTTTCTTCCCGAAACCTTGAAACATTGTGTTGATGTCATCAAGTTGCTATTACTAAACGCCGGTGATATAGAAACTAACCAGGGCCAACTTCCGACTCTGAATCAGAATCCAGGTCAGCAAACGATCTTTTGAAAAAGATCTTGAAAGAGCAAACAAAAACCTCGAAATCCTTGAAGGAATTCACCTGTACCTTCAAACGAGTTGCATCTACGGGGATCAACGTTCAGGAACAGGTATCTTCTATTGAAAAAGAAATAGGCCGCCTGCAGTCTCTTGAACAAAAAGTAGCGGTTTGCGAACAATCCTGTATAAGGACACAAACGCCAACTTCTTGAGCTGTCGGTTAATGTTGACGATTTGCAAAACTGAAGCCGGTGAGACAATCTAGTAATTTATGGCATCGGGGCAGATACACATTAGGATTGGAAATCACTGGAAATCAAAATAAAGAAGACGTATTTTAACAATTGTTAGACGTAGAAGTGAACTCGTTCGAAGTAGTTCATCGGGTGGGGAAATACCAAAAAGAACGCCACCGTCCAGTTATCCTTCGGTTGTATGACGTTGCATAAAAGCCCCGCCGTGGTGGTCTAGTGGCTAAGGTACTCGGCTGCTGGCCCGCAGGTCGTGGTTTCGAATCACGGCTGCGGTGGCTGCATTTATGATGGAGGCGGAAATATTGTAGGCCCGTGTGCTCAGATTTGCGTGCACGTTAAAGAACCCCAGGTGGTCGAAATTTCCGGAGCCCTCCACTACGGCATCTCTCATAATCATATGGTGGTTTTGGGACGTTAACCCCCACACATCAATCAATCAATCAATCAATCAATCAATTGTTGCAGAAAAAAATAAAAATTATATCAGAATATAGAAAACTGAAAAGAACAAAAAGCGCTATTTCAGAGGATTTTTCAAAGAAAGTGTGCGACATAAGAGAAAAACTTTGGCACTCCTCAAAACAAGAGAGGGCGCAAGGCCTAAAAGTGTCGCTAAATTATGACAAGATGAAATTTGGCGGGGAACTGTTTGCCTGGAACAAGCTTCAAAACATAAGGGTGAAAATACCAATGCCAGTTGCACCTGCGCAAAAGCAGCTCAAAAGCCGAAGCAAGCAATGACAGCCTTGTACCCAAATCTTGCGAGTTGTGCCACTTAATGCCCGTAGTGTTTTAAACAAGCTGACTCTACTCAAAAGCGTAATACTAAACCATAATCCACATATATTAGTCATTACAGAAAACATGGTTGCATGATGACATACTCGATTATGAGGTTGTTACCTCTTCATACAAATTATTCCGCAAAGATCGAACAACAAGGGGTGGCGGGGTCACTATAGCTCATAAAAACCATACCATAAAAATAGCCTTAAGTTTTCTCGTTTATAAGACAGTAACGACCACGAAAGTTCGGAGTGCAGGGTCAATTACCATGGGAGAAGCATATTTCTTGGCGCAGTGTAGCGGCCACCAAATGTTTCCGCCGAATAATTAGAGATTATGCATAATTAGATTGCGCAGCACACGAACTCATGATTGAAGGTAATTCTTTGTGGTGGTTTTAATTCGCCCGGAATAAACTGGCCAGACTTATGCCACGACCAACGAGAAGAAGCAAGTTCGGAATTGTTGCTACTGGCAGCATTCAGTTTATCGTTGTCCCAACTAGTATCTTGTGACACACGGGTTGTAGACTCTTGTTCATCAATACTTGATCTCGTGTTCGTTAGTAGTTCAATCGAGGAATGTGGTATCAATGCTGAAGATGGGATTTCCGGTCACAAGATTATTATCTTTCATGTCCTATAACGCTATCTCAAACAACAAAAACAAGTCGCGCCACTCATTTCAAAGACTGCACATACAGACGACGATGCCATTGTAGCCCATTTAGCGTCAGTATTTACAGCTTTTGAAAAAAATTGAGAACGTAAGCGAAATGTGGTCATACTTTAAAACTATCATGAGTTATTGTGAAACATATTACGTTCCTCTGAAAAGAAAACATGTTGATTGACAGTATCCGTGGGTGACATGCTAGATCATAGATATAAAAAGAAAGATTAAATGACACAGGAAGCGCGGAATATCTAGCAAACTACAGAGCCCTATTGTAACGTTAAACAACGAAATATATATTGCTAAGTCTCACTTCTTCTTGGAAACACTGCCGTTTTTCATGCAAACAGAGTCAAAAAAGTTTTGGCGCCATTTGTCAAGTAAGCTTTCCGATATCCCCCAGCTTTCATCGTGCCATGAAATCATCACCGAAGCAGACCAAATAGCAGATAAATTGACCGTTTTTTTTTCATTCCGCCTTCACGCATGGATTTTATGGAGGCCATCGTATTTTTCATTTGAACCTATGTCAGAAATAAATATATGAGACCACGTCCGGCACGGCAGTAACCAGGTTATATTTTCAATCCAGATGCACGAGCCAAAGAGGCCCAGCCCACGTGGCATACGATGATGATCACAACCATGGTTTGGTCATACAGATGAAGATGAAGTCATAGTCAACGCTCACACTATTTTCCCCCCTTCGCGAAAGATGGCAGCAAGTTAGAAAGGGTTGGGACGCCGAAAATAGGGTTTCAGTCGAGAGACGTGGATGATCTCAATGCGGCGGCGACGACGATCAGGAGCCCCATTGACAGGAGCAACGCGATAGCTGACTTCGGATGTTCGTTCCAGGACGGTGTATGGAACGACATATCGGTGAAGGAATTTTTCGCGGAGCCCAGGCAGGTGCACGAACAGGTGTCCACAAAAGGACTTCGTCACGTGGGTGGAACAGAACAACTCGACGCTTTGCATCAATGTCGATTTTTCTCTTGTCCTGAATGGTAGCAGTGTTGGCGCAGGCAATTTCACGACAGCGGGTGATGCGAGCGGCAACCTCTTCCGGGAGAGATGAAGATGGAACGAAAGATGTGGACAAAACGGTGGTGTCCAGAACAAAAGTCGGTACACGGCCATACACGCGAAAAGGGGGGCTGCAATTCGTTGTACCCTGCATGGCAGTATTATATGCAAACGTGACGAAAGGAAGTATAGTGTCCCAGTTTTTGTGATCCGGTTTAACGTAAATAGAGATCATGTCGGACAATTTAAAGTTTGGTGAAAACGCTCAGTCTGACCATTAGTTTCTGGATGATACACCGATGTGGTCTTGTGGATGGTACTAGAGGCCTGGAGGACTTCAGCTAGGACATGTGAAAGAAATGTCTTGCCACAGTCACTAAGAAGCTCACGGGGTGCGCCATGTCGTAAAATAATGGCACGAAGAAAAAAATCGGCGACTTCAGAGGTAGAACCAGACGGAAGAGCTGCTGTCTCCGCGTATACCGAGTAAGGTGGTCCACGGCAGTAACACTCCGACGGTGACCGGCTGGCGTACGCGGAAGAAGTTCATATAAGTCTATACCCACAAATTCAAAGGGATTGGACGGGCACTGCAGTGGTTGCTATGGTCCCGCGGGAAAAGACGTGGTACGTTTTCGATGCAGGCATGACGCACAGGAAGCGACGTACTTGGCGACAGAAGTGGAGAGGCCAGGCCAAAAGCAGCGAGTCTTGAGGCAGTCGTAAGCCTTGCGGAACCCTAAGTGGCCAGCTGTCGCATCGTCATGAAACGCTTGTAAAACTTCCAGACAAAGTGAGCGAGTAATGACGGGAACCCATTGGTTACCGATAGGATGGTAAATTTGCCGACATAAATTAATGTTCCCTCTTAAAGCTTGAAATGGGCAAGTTATCTTAGGCGGCTGTTTGGATCACGCGATAAGCCAGTGAGCGGATCGATGATTGTGCGGCAGTAGGTATCGGCATGTTGGAGCGAGGCGAGATCTGTGGATGAAAGAAGGTCCACCGAGGCAATGAACTCTTTCGAACCAGCAGCTGTTTACTTGGTCACTTTGGCGGGCGGTGACGAGCAGATGAAAGGTGAAACTTCGGCACTTTGCGAGAGCGGGCAATGTGGTGACAAAGCGTCGGCATCTCGGTGCTGTCGACCCGACTTATATGTGACGCTGTAGTCATACTCTTGCAATCGTAGTACCCAATGGCCAAGGCGTCCCGACAAGCTTTTGAGAGACGATAATCAACACAAAGCATGATGGTCAGTCACTATTGTGAAATGCCGGCCATATACATAAGGGCGAAACTTTTGTACGGACCACACTATGGCGAGACATTCTTGCTCAGTCATGCTGTAATTTCGCTCAGCAGGTGAAAGACTATGGCTCGCGTAGGCCATGACTTGTTCTTCGAAAGCGTGGCTTCGCTGAAGAAGGACCGCACCGATGCCAAGTCCACTTGCGTCAGTGTGTAGCACAATAGCTGCTGCAGGGTCGAAATGGTGAAGCACTGGCCGTGATGTGAGGCATCGCTTGAGGGTGTGAAAAGCGGCTTCGCAGTCATCCGACCGGAAAAAGGGTGCGCTCGTGGTCAGAAGTTTGTGCAAAGGAGCCGGAATAGTACCGAAATCACGTACAAAGTGGCGGAAATACGACTCCAAGCCAAGGAAGCTGTGGAGGTCTTTGGGTGTGGTTGGTGTAGGAAAGTGCAGTACCACGGCAACCTTGCCGGGATCGGGCTCAACGTCATGTTTACAGACGACGTGACCTAATAACTTGATCCTGTGACTGGCAAACCGACACTTCTTAGTGTTGAGCTGGAGACCGGCCTTAGCTAACACGTGAGGACTTCGTCTAGCCGTTCCAGGTGCTGTGAGAAGATGGACGAAAAGATGACAATGTCGTCCAAGTAGCAGACAGGTCTTCAATTTTAATCCCCGCAGTACCGTGTCTATCATTCGTTCGAAAGGGGCTGCAGTGTTGCATAGGCCAAAAGGCATTACATTGAATTCAAAGAGCCCATCTGGCGTAGCAAACGCAGTCTTCTCTTTATCAGACTCGTGCATCGGAATCTGCCAATAACCAGAGCACAAGTCGAGACTTGAAAAGTACTCGGACCTTGCAAAGTATCAAGAGCGTCGTCGACGCGAGGCATTGGGTAGACATCCTTACGAGTAGTTTTGTTGAGTGATCTGTAATCAATGCAAAACCGTACCGAGCCATCCTTTTTTTACTAGTACGAGAGGAGAAGACCATGCGCTTGCCGAAGGCCTGATGACGTTGCTCGCGAGCATGTCGTTGACTTGTTCTTCTATAAGCTTGCGTTCAGAAGCCGACACACGGTAAGGGTGGCGGCGAACAACACGGGATCCATTGGTGTCGATACGATGGGTGGCCACTGTTGTTTGACCCAGACCTTCGGAACAAACGTCAAAGGAAGTTTTGTGCTTCATTAATAACGCTAGCAAGTCATCAGTTTGCATTGGGTTGAGATGTTTACACAAAGTAGCCATGAGAGCAGGAGATGAATCTTCCGCTGGCATACACTTTGAAAATGACGAAGCAGATGAACCAGTGACGACACAAGCTGGTGGTTCTTCGGTAATGCTGGCAGCAGTGGTCCTCTCTGGCAGAAGTAGTGGTTCTGGCGTCGAGTTGCAGGTGGTGATGCTTGCATAACCATGTGAGAACCACACTAAACAAGATGCGATGGTGATCCTTCAAAAAATGCAGCGCTGGCAAGGAACAACCACAGCTCCACCATCTAGAATGTCTCGTGACTTGATCGTAAGGACACGTTCTTGTCCAGGAGGCAGGAGGAAATCCGCAGCTGTAACAAGGTTTGGCGCCGAAAGGTCGGCAGCAAAAGAAATCTCAGTGTCTGTAATACGAATGAGGGGTCGACCACACGAAATTACAGCAGACGCAGCTGACAAGAAGTCCCAGCCTAAGATTATCTGATGAGCACATGAAAACAGCACAGCCAAGTGTATGTGATGATGGATTTTATCGATGAGAACACGAGCAGTACGCAATCTGGTCGGACAAATCTAACTGTCATTAGCGCCGCATAACATGGGACTGGCAAAAGGAGTTTGTACTTTACGCAGGCGAAAACGTAATTCATGATCAATTACCGAAATGGTCGCTCCAGTGTCTATAAGGGCGTCAACAAAAACGCCTTCCACACACAGACAGTAAATTAGCTGGACCAGACGGAGGAGTTGTAATGTTTCGACAACAAGCAGTTTAGCCTCCAAAAACAGCACCTTCTAGTTTTCAGAATCCAGAGAGATTGGCGCGGGACGCAGGGGTGATGACGTATATTTCGAAACGGTGACGGAGAACGGCGGCGAGATGAACGAGAATTATGAAGCCCAGCTTGAGACTGTGGAGGATAGGGCGACCGACGGGAGGTGGACGGATATGGTGTGGGATCGTATTCATCGGATCTCGGGGCAAAGTCTCTTTCGTTAGCTGGATAACCACGTCGTTCATCCTGCTGACGGTGGCGGCAAAAACGGGATATATGACCCCTTATTCCACAGTAAAAGCAGACGGGGCGCGGAGGACGCCATGTAGAATAGTGGGGTGGCCTTGGCACTTGCGTTACCATCGCAGCCAAATGATCGCATCTGACGTCCGCAGGCACGGTTGGAACTGGTGCAGGGACCCGTGATGCAACTTCTGCGTACGAAGGCGCAGGAAAGCACACAGGAGACGGGGAATATTGTCACGTAATACAAGAGGGGGAACACACACAATGATTTATTGAGGGCGAACTTGTGCCCAGAAAACTAGCTATGTCACAAATTTAAAAAAAGAAGAGTCTGCTAAAAGCGTTCCGCCAACGTGTCAATTTCTGAACAACTACTCCGTCAGCCTTCCCGGCTCGTGCTCGTACACCAGAAGCATGCGTTGCTCTGCCCAAGATGCGTGAGCAAGCGCGAGACACAGTAGACGCCCACATAGCGTCTCGTTGGTTGCGAGACCCTGCAGACGCCCACATAGTGTCTCGTTTGTTTCGAGGCACTTAGACGCTTACACAGCGTTCCGTTGGTCCTCTTTGTAAAATAATTAGTAGGAGCAATCTCTGTGGCAATATGTGCAGCGCTTGTCATTGATGCCAGTTCGTCCTTGATTATCTCACGCAGGTTGGGAGGAAGTGTGCGGAGAGACGCAATGGTTGGGTTGCCTGGAATAAGTTGCCAATGGTTGGGTTGCCTGGTTGGGTTGCCTGGAATGCCTGCAATGGTTGGGTTGCCTGGTTATACTCTGAGCATTTCTCTATTACCTGATTGCTAGTGTGAATGTGGTCGATTGTTGAGTAGCCTGTTCGAAATCCTGCTTGTTCCTTTGGTTGATTAAATTCTGTTTTCTTTACTCTGTTAGCGATTACTTTTGTAAATAGCATGTATACTACAGAGAACAAGCTAATCGGCCTGTAATTCTTCAAGCCCTTGTCATCTCCTTTCTTATGTAGTAAGATAATGTTAGCATTCTTACAAGACTCTGGTACTCTTCCCGTCAGGAGACACCACGTAAACAGGGTGGCTAGTTTTTCTAACACGATCTGTCCTCCATCATTCAGCAAATCTGATGTTACCTGATCCTCACCAGCAGCTTTGCCTCTTTGCATGCTCTCTAAAGCTTTTCTGACTTCTTCTATCATTACTGGTGGGGTGTCGTCTGGGTTACTGCTAGTTCCTATAGTATTAAAGTCATGGTTGTCCCGGTTCCCGGCTACTGTAGAGATCTCTGTAAAACTCCTCCGCTATTTTAACTATCCTATCCATATTGGTAGTTATATTGCCTTCTTCGTCCCTTAGTCCATACATCCGATTTTTGCCTATCCCAAGTTTCCTCTTCACTGCTTTCACGCTTCCTCCGTTTTTCAGAGCGTGTTCAATTCTCTCCATGTTATACCTTCTTACGTCGGATACCTTACGCCTAATAATCAACTTCGAAAACTCTGCCAGTTTTATTTTGTCTGTTGTACTTGAGACTTTCATGATTTTACGCTTGTTAATGAGATTCTTCGTTTCCTGGGAAAGCTTGCCAGTGTCCTGTCTAGCTACCCTGCCTCCAACTTCC
The DNA here is from genome assembly GCA_013436015.1 of Rhipicephalus annulatus. NCBI lineage: Eukaryota > Metazoa > Arthropoda > Arachnida > Ixodida > Ixodidae > Rhipicephalus > Rhipicephalus annulatus. Next base: position 47,286 of record WOVY01002879.1, on the reverse strand, counting down.
ACTGCAGACTCCGTAATGATACTCATCAGATTATCATTCATTGTACCTATACTAAGGTTGGTTTCCTCACTAAGAGCCGAGTACTTGTTCTGAAGCGAGACTCTGAATTCCTGTACTTTCCCTCTCAGTGCTAGCTCATTAATTGGCTTCTTGCGTATCAGTTTCTGCCGTTCCTTTCTCAAGTCTAGGCGAATTCGAGACCGTACCATCCTATGGTCACTGCATCGTACCTTGCCAACCACTTCCACATCCTGCACGATGCCTGGGTGTGCACTCATTATAAAGTCTATTTCGTTCTTATTTTCGCCATTAGGGCTCCTCCATGTCTACTTGCGGTTTCCTCGTTTTTGGTAGAAGGTATTCAAAATCCGTAAATTATTGCATTCTGTAAATTCTACTAGTAGCTCTCCTCTGGCGTTTCTAGTACCGATGCCATAACCTCCTACTGCCTGGTCTCCAGCCTGCTTCTTCCCTACTTTTGCATTAAAGTCTCCCATCAGTATTTTATACTGTGTTTTTATCTTACTCATCGCCGATTCTACGTCTTCATAGAAGCTTTCAATTGAAGCGTCATCATGGCTGGATGTAGGCGCGTAAGCCTGTACCACCTTCATCTTGTATCTTTTATTCAGTTTAATTACGATGCCTACCACCCTTTCATTAATGCTATAGTATTCCTCTATGTTACCAGCTATGTTTCTGTGAATTAGGAACCCCACTCCTAGTTCTCTTCTGTCAGCCAAGCCCCGGTAGCAGAGGATGTGCCCATTCTGTAGCACCGTATAGGCCTCATCTGTCCTCCAAACCTCACTGAGCCCTCTTATATCCCATTTAACACCCTCTAGCTCCTCGAATAGTACAGCTAGACTTCCCTCACTAGATAAGGTTCTAGCGTTAAACGTTGCCAAGTTCAGGTTCCAATGGCGGCCTGTCCGGATCCAGAGATTCTTAGCACCCTCTGCTGCGTTGCAGATCTGACCACCGCCGTGGTCAGTTGCTTCGCAGCTGTTGGACACTGAGGGCCATGAGTTAGTTGACGTATGCATGTGGGAGGTAGTGGCCAGATACTGCACCAGGGTGGCCAATCCTTCTCTGGTGAGGGAGTGCGTTCCCGGTGGTGAGGCCGCACCCCAGGCCTCGTAATGAAGTTCCATCACCACGCGGATTTTTTTTTTATCCGGTTGGGAACTGCGTGGCACCGGGATTTGAACGACCGACCTTTTTCATGCGAGGCGGATGCTCTAACCACTACGCCATCGCTGCTCACATGCGCATAAGAGCTCTAAAGCTCTAAATTCATGCTCTCTCGTAAAGCGAGCGTCCCAGGACGCGTGTGGAAGGCGCATGGAAGAAAGCGTGACCAGGTGTTGGCATGTGGTGATGACGTCCCGGACGGTAGTTGAATTCTGGATAACGAGAGAATTGAAGGCCACAGAGTTGTTACCTTTCAGTAGGTGTCGGGTGCGATCGGCCTCCGTCATGTCATTTTGTGCTCGGCTACAGAGTGCCAGAACATCTTCAATGTAGGACGTATATGATTCGTCATCCCTCTGGATGCGGGTTGCGAGCTTCTGTTTCACTACCGCAGAGCATCCTGCAGACGTTCCAAATATCTGACAGAGATACCCCGGGAAGGCCAACCAATTGGAGAAGTCGCTCTCGTGGTTATAATACCAGGTTTTAGCGACGACATTGAGGTAAAAATAAACTTAGCGTTTGTGCACCTCGTCCTAATAATTACAAACGCTGGTTCGATCATAACTGTCGAGCCATTCTTCGACGTCTTCGCCGCGAAGGCTGGAAAATACCGGAGGGTCTCGGTGAGGAGTACTCACGGTGTAGTGAAGCCTAAATGGCTGAGAAGGAGTGGTTGCAACAGCGAACGCATTGGGTTATGCCATCGCTATTGCTTGAAGGCACAACCGTCGACCAGACCGGAGCTCCAGGGGTAACCGGTAGAGCAGGAGGACGTGGAAACCAAAGCACGCTCCACCACTTCTGATCTGCTTACTACAAAAAATTGATGCCAAGCAGTCCCCAGGCCCATATGACACTTCAAACACTTTTCTTTAAAAAATATGCTGAGTGGGTAAATCAGTATTTGTATGAAATATACATTAGCTCCCTATCTACTCGCACGATCCCAGATGATTGGCACACGGCTAAGGTCATCCCTATACATAAATCCGGATCTAAAGATGAATCTAGCAATTACCGCCCGGTCTCTTTAACAAGAACGAGCTGCAAAGTATTAGAGCATATAATTTTAAAGGTATTACAACTAACCTAAAGGCAAACAACCTGCTCTATCTTAGACAACACGGATTTATATGTGGCCTGTCAACAGTTACACAGCTAGCCGATATCCCCAACGACATTGTGAATACACTGAACAAAACAGGACAAATAAATGCTGTTTTTCTGGACATTGAAAAGCTTTTGATGTCGTTCCCCACCATCACCTCATTATGAAAATGCAAGCAATTGGTATTGAACATAAAGTTATTAAATGGGGTAATGTTATACTTAATAAATCACAGACAATTCGTTTCTGTGAACAACAATATCTCCAACGGCCTAGACATCTTTTCAGGCGTACCACAAGGATCCGTATTAGCGCCACTTCTATTTCTTATTGACATTTCTTTTTGCGTCGACCCATCTATTCAACTAAGGATTTTTGCAGATGACTGCGTCGTATACACGACGGTAAGTCAAACTGAGGACCAGCTTCACCTTAATCACTCGCTACAAAAAATTCGGACATGGTGCTTCGAAATGGGGAATGACACTGAATGCAAGGAAAATGATAGCCATAAGTTTCACAAACAATAAAAAGCCTTTTAATTTCACATACAAATTAGGAAATTGGGAAATCACCAAGCACAACCATGTGAAATGCTTGGGAGTTACATGAACATCCAATCTCAGTTGGGAACCACATATAGCGACCATATGTGCAAAAGTGCAAAGAAAGCTTTCGCTTGTCAAGAGAATACTAAGGAACGCACCTTCTGAGGTTTAACTAACCACGTATAACATACTAATTAGACCAGCACTAGAATATGCCGAATAATTTAGAGTCCCCTTCACAAATTTCTCATCATGGGTTACAAAAAACAAATGGGTTACAAAAAACCCGGTTTTCTATCATCAATAGCATACTGGAAAAGTCTACCATAATCTGCAGTGAACTGTGAAGTGGTAGAGTCTTTTGCTTAAAAAATCAGCAATATTTTTTGCTCTAGTTGGTGTATTATAATTTTGTATTATGCTCACATGTGATATAAACACTGTATCTTTGAAACTGTTAACAGCCATCGAGCATTGAACCAATTGTTTTTCAATGTGATTGTCACTTTCGATTGTCACTTTCGGCAATCCTACTTGGACCGAGAAGGTGATATTAAAATAAAAATAAAATAAAAGATCTAGAATCAGCTAAGCAGACATTTCCATCAGCGAGGCAGCCTGAACTTTTTCAGTTTTTCGAGTTCAGGGGAGGGGAGACTCGCGGAGTGGCTTTGTAAAAAAGGGAAATGAATTGAGTGCGGTGTCGCAATTGTACCTTTTTCTGGAGGTCACGTCAACAAAAAGGAATGTGTAAGAAAAGGGAAGAGAGGTGGGAGATGAAGTATTGCTCTCTGCCACGACCACGAGCTCATGCGCCGCCAGGCTTGCCGGCAGGGTGATGAGGAATTGTAAACAAGGACACAAAGAATGTATGATCGTGTGTGTGTTTGTAGGTGCACATCATATTGTTGCGATCAGCGAGCCATCGCTTGCCGCTGGGCACATGTTTAAAATACAGTCTCCCCGTTTGCGGTGTTTAGGGGGAACGCGATGCCACCTGATTGTTTCTGACACACCATGAGGTGCATGCTTCCAATTGCTCAAAACAAAACCGTTGTCAGTGGTGCCGGCATGGAAATACGACACATGGCGTCTCTGAAACTCAGGAAAGGCCGTGACCCCGAGTTACCGCATAAGAAAGAAGATGAACCTCGTACCACCCCGCAGTGCGTCTCCAGCTGATAGGCCACCGACGCTCAAAAAAGCACCAGCTGTCCAGGAACATTCCATTGGAATCGTCTGGCTTGCAAGCGTGGTCAGCCAGCACGGGAGGTCAGCCTGAATAGTGAGACGATGGACTCGCCATACAGACACTTCGGGTCAGGGTTGCCACTGGTGGATTCTTTTTGCCAGATTGGCGAATGTGAAAGGCTCGTGGAGACCTAAAGTTATCGATGGAGACGTGGCAAACTTTAGGCAATTCACGGCTTACTTCTCAACTTAATTATGCATTCTATTCACAATGTATTCCTAACGAGTAAGATATTTTTCTATTTTTGTTTCTTTTAGACTGACAAGTCACACTTTTGGCGCAATTCAGTACGTCATTCACCCTAAAAACTGCGGAGGGTATCGCAGGAGTAAAAAGGCCAAGTTACTCTTCAGCGAGTTCTTCTACTCTCCCAAAACATCAGATAGAGTGAAATTCACTTTCACTCTCTATGAAACGAGAGAGGGAAACAGCTTTCTACTCTTCCTCTTTTTACAAGAGTGAAATGCCCATATACTCTTCAGGCATGAGAGAGTAACATGCGGTTATACTCCTGCCCTTGATTACTTTTAGATGCGTATGCACACCGCGAGCGATTAGGAGTACCTAATAACCACACATGTATGCACTAAAACATATTGTATTTATTTGTTGAGATGATAGAGATTGTTAACAAGAAGAACAGCGTTTCCAGTGCACGCCAGTGAATTTTAGCGCACTGCAAGGCAATTATAACTCTTAGTATCCACGTTTTTAGTCTAGGATATGTGTAGTGAAATAAGCGAATATTATCTCCTTGAATCGGTCACAATCGAAACTCAACGCCAACGGCTATGACATTCTCCTTATATAAATGTTCATGTTTTTCGCTACGACCATCGCACACGGGCGATGGTGCCGTAAGTCTAACGTATGGTATAGAGCTACAATAAAGTATGGTGGCTTTAGTCGTAGAAAGTGAACAAGAATGACCGAAAATATGTCCAAGGGGGTAAAATAAAAACTAAATTGTTTATGTACACTTCATATGCGCGATGTTTCATAGGTAGAAATCACTAACCACTTAGCGAGTCAGTGTAAACGACGTTCATATAATAGGCTGGGCTAATCTTCTTTTTTATAATGTAAAAAAACGTGTCAGATAGGCGTTTTGACCTCGCGAAGAACAAAACGAACACAGTAAAGACGTTAGCTACAGTACGGCTGGTTTTAAGAAGCGCGGAGACACTCAAATCTACGTGTCTAAACGAAAACATGCAGACATATTTGCAACATTATACTATGGCATAAGAAATTAAAACCCGCACTCGTGTTTCATTGTGGTGTAGTGGTTACCGTGTCGCACTTGAAATCTGCAGTGTGTCTAGAGGTCAGAGGTGTGAGTACCACTAAAAAGTGTTTCTTTTTTTCACGCTTGGTTTTCTTTTTTTTTTGCCGTAGTGCTTGTATTTAGCCATCCTTACGATCTGTGCATGGGGCAATCCGTCAAAAACAACTAAAAATTTCAATTCCGGCCCAACTCCTGCCGTTCTTTTTCTTTTAGTGTGGTGTATGTTACTCTCTTCGGTGAGGTCATGCTACTCTGCTTCTGGCAGCGTTATGTTACGGTGTTGAGGGGGGGGGGGGGGGTGCTTTGACCCGTTATGGGGGAATTACTGAATTCTGCCTCAACAAGAGGTGGTTTACTCTGAAAAAGAGAGTGAAATAAGGGACAAAAACGTACTTTCCCAAAGAGTGTGCCCAGCACTCTTTTAGTTTTTAGTGTGTTTCTGTCTCTCAATTAGTTTAGATTACAGAGCTGCTGCAGCGTCCCCCAGCAACCTACCCGAAAATTGTAGGTCAGCGGATGGCTTCGCGTGCCGCAAGGCTGCGGTATTAAACTTTTTGGTGCTTTGAGCTTCTCTAAAGTTCGGCTTCTGAAGTGGCTGGGCGATAGTTAGGGCGGGTCTTCCTACCATAGCTGCAACTTTTATGAATAGCTTGTCGACTTCGTCACTGCAGCAGTACCTCATAATTTGCTACATAAAATTTATTTTATTTGTAACCCATTTTTGGTCACACTAACAAGTCAGAATCTCTGAGCAGCCTTCAGCAACTTCACTGAGGCTAATGTGTAGCGTAAACTTGACTTCGCAGAAAGGTTCGTGCGCGCATGGTTAATGTTACACACTGCTTTCGAATAAGTTATTTTCGTATTCCCGGTGTTCAGTGGATTACTACGAAATGATTATCATGAGCATTGCATCCATAATAGGTGTAGCTCTTGCGCGACCAAGTGTCACCTCACGGCTAGCCGGAGAACCATGGCGCACCAAGTACTCGAACCGTGAGATGTGACTCGAAATGAAAGTTGTCAATATAATTTAGGGGTTATCGATAGTACTGTACTTATGGGGCTACGTATAACTTGCAAACTTATTACTAGGCATGGCAAACACATCAGGAGAGGTGACTTTTTGGTGACATTTAAAGAAAAACTGGTGACTTTTGGCGATTTCCTGCTTGTCGTTTGGCCAGTTTTGCTTGAAAGTCAGCGGCAACCCTCTTTCATCGGTTAGCGAGATTTCGGCCTGTGGGCCAGGTTTGGTTGGGATGACGTCTTCTTAATGCGGGTCCGGGTCGGGATCGGGCTACATAGTTTTTTTACCGGGTGGGCCGTGACAGATGCAAAGCCCGGATCAAGCCCAGAATGTAGACGTCGTATTAGCGCTGTTTGGAAGCACGTAGTACCTTCTTCGCAACTACCCCCAATCCTTTTCTGGGTTCTCCTTTCTAATAGCCACTTTCAACGCAAAGAAAGTGTGTGAAGTCACGCAAGATGGGCGTTGTCATTATCTATGCATAGAACAATCCCCTCTTCCCCATCAGAGGGCTACAGGGCTGGAAAAACAAACAGTCTAAATATTCCAAGCTTGCCATGCTTCCCAAAAACACATGGGCATATCCGTGCCTACCAGCGCAAGCAGCTAACGGGTCTTCGGTTTCGGTGGATAAGCGGAGCAGGAGCGCCGCACTTCACAGAAGCCCTAGTCACTGGGCAGCTTAATTCTAAACGATGACTTGTAATCATCGCATGTAGTGTCTGCCTTGTGTCGTCCAATGGTACAAAAGTGCTCGGCGCAACGCTGGCTCGAGGTCACTGGCCAACCTGCCTTATGTTGGGCATATATACGTGGGCTGCCGAGGTCTGCTCTCGAATGGGATGGACACTGGCCTCACGTTGACCGATTTCATGGCCACCGACGTTGGGCGGTTCACAGTGGCCGACAATGCTGAGTGTCGGCCTCTGTAGGGTCAAGTTTGGCCCAGTGAAATTCGGCGAGTGGCCAGGTGGTGGCTACCAGGGTGTAGCGGAGGGACTTCAAACCACTCGTGATTTTTTTAAATTCACAAGTGTACACACATGCATGCACACTCACAAACGCACGCACGAACATGCATAAAATATAACTAAAAGCGGCCCACCCACCCTTTTCTCAAAGTAGTTTTATGGTCACACTAGTGGCAGGCACACTAGCTATACACTTGGCCCAGCAATTAGCCGTAATTTAGAGACCGCATTCTTTTGGAGAATACGTATACAAGCACATGCGACCGGAGGAAAACTGTTTTACACACAAACAGAAATGCTGCAAATGCTTTTCATCGTTTATTAAAAGCACAAACGAGACTACTGAAGTACATATTCTGAACTAAAAGAATAATAATGAATTTTGTGAATATTAGTGAGAACCTTTGACCAGCCATTTCTTGAAAAATCGTAGACATCCTGCAATCATGTACCGGCATGATTCACCATCAGGCAGCATGCGAGTGCAAGAAAATCAACAAATTCAAGAAAATTTACTATGAGATCAGCCAAGAATGATTGATTGATATGTGGGGTTTAACGTCCCAAAACCACCAAATGAATATGAGAGACGCCGTAGTGGAGGGCTCCGGAAATTTCGACCACCTGGGGTTCTTTAACCTGCACCCAAGTCTGAGCACATGGGCCCACAGCATTTTCGCCTCCACCGAAAATGCAGCCGCCGCAGCCGGAATTCAATCCCGCAACCTGCGGGTCAGCAGCCTAGTACCTTAGCCACTAGACCACCGCGGCGGAGCGATCGGCCAAGAAGGCTTCGAAGCACCACTCCAAGAACATTCAGGCGTAAAGAAGTTAACATGCTTCCAAGCTACAAGTATGACTGAGGATGAATAGTAATTTGAGAGGCTCATTTATTTCCTGAAACCAACATAAAATCTAGCCAAGCAAAACTTATGTGAAAGTACATAGTTTTTATCAAAAAGAGCAGCGTACACGTTATCACATCAACTGAAAGAAGCTAAAGTTGTGGAAAAATTGGGCTTTCCGTCATTAGGGTCAGAACGTACCGGCGTTGGAAATACAGGTATGATGCTCTACAAACCATAATCAACGAAATTCCCCATTTATTGACACAGTAGAAGGCACAATATTTTCAACCTAAAAATGACGGGAGCAGTTTTATACCACGTAAAGAAGTGAAGACATCACTCATTCAAAAGTAGCTTTGTGTGCAGTGGTACAACTTTAGTAAACCTTGGTAAGCTATTGTAGCGTTCTTTAGCTTGAATAATGGAGTAATGTACTCACCCAATGCGACAAAAATACTGTGCTTCTCTTTAAAGTATCCCACGAGGTTCGCGTCAGGGTGTCAGCAATCAAAGTGTGGTTCTGTATTCAGTCACAGCGCTGTACAACTAAGCTTGCACCTCTTAACAACAGCAGAAGCAAGGAAAGCATGGCTGCATAATTGCACCCTTTTTCTGTAAGTAATATTTTTTGGTACGTGCCATTCTTTAAGCCTTACCTCTCTAGGCGTCACACCATCGCCTGAAATGCCTCCGCAATTCTTTTTTGGGGGTCACGGATATTTATTACCATCAGAAAGACACGACATTGTGCCTTCTACGTTTATTTATGTTCCTTAATGTCTATTGATGTTCCAATCAGGACATATATGCTCACCGAACTTGGAAGCACACTGTTCACAGGCTAGCTGCCGTCTCTTGTCAAATCGGCTGGCCAAGTGGTTGCAGGCGCCACTGCTTTTTCACAGGTGCGTATCTTCATCAAGGCCTCAGCTGCGTATTTTATGAATGCGAAAAAAGCAAATGTATGGCTCTTGAACCATTATAGTATACCTTCGCTTAGAAAACATCTTCGAAACGTGTGGGAGAATAAATTTTAGCTAGCATATTGCACCATAGACTGACTTGATGTGCACATACACTTCAAATTACGCCTAAATAAAATAATGTCACTGTCCAAAATAAAAAGGAAAAATGCATCTCAGATGTGCCTTTATGCTTACATGACGGGCAAATTGGCACACGGGATGGCCCGCGCTTGCATATGTCATTGACATGAAAAAGAGGTTGGCCCAGGCTCGTATTCCGACCAAGCCCAATTAGCATCGGCAAAAGGTAAACTTACGGCGTCGGGCCAAGCGTCCTACGTGACCTACTGCATATTTAGTTGTAGGCTAGTCACGGGCCGACCACAATTTTTGAATGTGTCACTTAAAATGGCCACCGACTCATCACCAACCCTCTGCCAACCGTCGGCTACCGGTCATATCTATTGGTTGTTTGCGTATTGTTCCTTTCATTATGTTTGAAAAAAGGCCACATTATCGAAAAATGGCATCTTGTATCCACCGAAAACCTTCATAATTTAAAGCTGGCCCAGAGCGAGCGACGCTTGGGCTTTACCTTTTGTATGTTTCGCCGGGCCAGGCGGGCTCGAAGCCCTCTAGCTTCGGGTTCGTGCGAGCCTTCAACGCAGTGAGCGGGTCCGCGGGCCGGACTAAGGTTCCAATATTCGGCCCGTGGACAACTCTACGGACCCCCCCCCCCTCTCCTGCGTGTTGGAGGCATCACTCCTCCCGATGCGACAGCGTCACTGGAACAATAAACGTGTGACCTTCAGAATCCTTTACCTGCTATGACTAAAACGTCGCCCCTTAGGCCTGGTGTTTAGGGACTGGGTGTAAAAGCGACAAGTGAATGCCGAAAAGTGGATTCTATTTCGCCCATTTAAACTGTGAAATTGTAGATAAATTTTTAGTACTTTTCAATGGCCCTGCGCTCCGGTTCTCTGCGACAGCATCTATCATGTGTGTGCAAATGCTAGAGCAAGCTGGAACCTTACAGTCCCCTTCTTAAGTCGAAGCGCATAACTGAGTAAACGCACTGATGAAACCTGTGGTCTCCTACCTTCTTCCTGTCTCTCATGCTGTTGAAAGAGGCCGCCCCTTTTCAACAACGATCGTTCTGCGAACCACCGCTTGCACAATTCTCGCTAGTAATGCAATTGAGTTCTTCCCATCAACCAGAGCTGCAGCCGTGGCAGAAGAGTGAGTACAGGCGGAAATCCGAAAGGCTAAAATCACCTAGGGGACCATGAAAGGTGAATTGATGCGTGTCCAAAGAGTGGAAGAACAAGCTGTCAAAGCTCTTTGCGAAATCGCTGACATGCGGTCCGTCAAATCATGGCATACTCGACGTCATTTCGTTTTGCGATTGCTGGATGAAGCAATATGCGACAACAGAGCGAGTTTGCGATACACCAGGGCGTTCGTATACGGGCAGGGGTGTGTAATTGAGAAATGTATGATTCATCAGCGACGTGTATATTCAGTAAGAGCTCGTTAATTCAATATTCATGGTACTGGAAGAAATTTTCGAGTCTCGCGAAACTAACCGAATGCGGCATTGTCGAAAGTATCAAAAAGGCAGTGAGCAGATCTCAGTCCAATAAATACTCTTTCACTTTCTCAAATATGTAAATCATGTATTTACCTTTTTCAAAAAAGGAAGCCGCAACTCTCGCCATCCTGCGACTTCGTTCTCAATGCGACCATCGTGCCAGACTGCTGCATTTAATTGGCCCAAAACGTGCTCCGCGTGCACGCCTCCCTTACAACGCACCGCCGCGCGCTCATGACGATATAGTTATTCCGCGGGTAAAATGGCCCGAAACTGATCGTTGGTTCATCAGTGCCATTATGATATAGCGAACAAGTTTCATGCTAGCATATCGACCACAAGAGAGATCACCCGAATTAACGAGCTTTTGCTGCTCTCAGCAAACTGCATAAAATTAGCGGGCCCTGTAATTCCCTGAAACGCACATACCACGGTTTATGGAATAATGTGAAATCCTATGGAATAATGTGACCGCGCATATAGGCATAATTATCAGCCACTGACTGGGTCACATGGGAAACCGCGATGTGGCCAACTACCCAGATTGCTCAGTGGCCTCGATGACACATGTTCGTACAAGCCCGCATGCGAGGTTTTATGATAACAGTATACTTCCGCTTCAAGGCATAAATTGGTGCAGAAAGAGCTCATGCAATATAGGTCTGTCGATAATGTATACAGCAGGTCCGTTTTGAGAGGTCATCACTCGTCTATACCTTTCTGTACATGTCTTTCCACTCGCTCGCTAGTATTTTTTGAGTCGAGCAGTAAGTGACTCTCGCATTTTGGTAAAACTCAATACAGACACGCAACAGCACCCGTCACCGCCATTCTGGCGTCACCTGGTCGTGGAGACGGTTTCACAGTTACACTACACGAACCATCCGAAGAACATACACTTGCGCAAAAACAGCGGCTGGAATACCGACTCCCCTCGTTGCATGCCCGGCCATATATAACTGTTGCATGTGGATGAGCTAGATATTCGTGCCAAATAAAAGGTGTATACAACGCCGATCTGTGTCACCACTTGGACAGAATGGCCCCGCTTTATCTTCATAGATCATCAAAAATTCGGCTTATCCCACTTATCCCACGTAGCATACCTGGTAATTGGTCAGAGGGAAGGTATGGTATGGTATGGTATGGTATGGTATGGTATGGTATGGTATGGGAAAATTTTATTTAGGTTCATCGAGGTGTGAACTGGCACGTGGTGTAATTTTACTTTTCAGGCGAAACGTTACGAAATGATCTTAAATATATGTACGAATGTTATATGTGCATATATGTATGTTAGGCCGTCGCATATGTTTTATATAACCAGTTGTTTGCAGCTGCTTAACGATGCCTAGATCAACATAGTGGTAATCAAGAGCAGAAGCGGTAGGCCAAAGTGTAGCACTTGTGCTTGCGAGCATGGTGTACCTTCAAAGTACTGTGGATCAGCTTCAGTAGATGGTGCTCAACGACACCGTTGATGTGAACCCGACGTGACGCCTGTAGCATTGGAGTACACACGTAATGTTCATAAAGTTACATGGGCAACACCACAACCGCAATGCAGTTCCGAGACCCGGCATGACTTAGTCTTGATTGCCATGCAGAATGCTTGCGTTCCATTACTGCTGGGACTGTAAGATTTATTCTCTGCATTCTTCTGGTCAGCACTGCCTATGTCGGTTTTTTATTTACCCTCTCGCAGTTAAATTCCGAGTATCTGTTCTCACAGCTCCATGGTAGATATAAACGGTCAAACACCTGTGGCGCATACCCGCACACCTTGATATACGTGTATGTGCCTTACGTGCCTGGAGGAAAGGGTCTGACATCGTACGCTACGGGGTTTTAAATGCGAAGCATTTCTTAGCGAACTTCGGCGACCTTGAGCGTATCTATCTATCTATCTATCTATCTATCTATCTATCTATCTATATATCTATCTATCTAGCCGCCTACGACATTTAGCTCTCCTGAGCGTTTCGATAATCGTATCAACATTAAAATTGGTATGGCATGACATGACTGTATGACGAGCATATATGACTCGTCATAACATGAAAATTATGACATGTATGTGATGAATGTCATGATTCACATTTCATGGTCTTGCTGTTCTTGCGGTGGTTTCGTTCACATGACATATTGCAAAGCGGGCATGATAAAGTATGACTGCATGGCGAACATAAGTGGCAGATATTAACGAGGAAATCATGAAATGCATGTCATGTAAGTCATGATTACATGCCACACTCATGGTGCGCTCGCGGTCGTTTCGCTAGCTTCACATGTACCAAATTTGGTATCACGTGACGTTAATGGACAACGAAGGTAAATGATACGTCCAAATATGATAATCATCAGATAGAAGTCATGTACGGCATAATTTACATCCGCCTCACCACGTTGTGCTGATTTTAAAGTGTCATACCAGCCCCGCCACGGTGGTCTAGTGGCTAAGGTACTCGGCTGCTGACCCGCAGGTCGCGGGTTCAAATCCCGGCTGTGGCGGCGGCATTTGTGATGGAGGCGGAAGTGTTGTAGGCCCGTGTACTCAGATTTGGGTGCACGTTAAAGAACCCGAGGTGATTAAAATTTCCGGAGCCCTCCACTACGGCGTCTCTCATAATCAAATAGTGGTTTTGAGACGTTAAACCCCACAAATCAATCGATCAATCAATTAAAGTGTCATACCAACCTTCCTCATTCGTGCTTCGCATGTCATCGATTTGCACTGTATCTGGGATCTGCCATTTTTTTGCATTATTCATAGCATGACCAGGTAGTCCTTATCATCAAACCCACTTATCCTCTCATATAGTAATTTTGGTCTACCCCAAGTTATGGGCGTGACCACGAGAGCACCCAGAAGTAGGTGGCTAGATAGATTAAAAATCTGGATGCGTGTGAGCTCACATCTCGTTTGGTGAATGGGGCTCCAGATGTTACGAGAAGCATTTGTTTGCGTACTGCTGACACTTTGGGCATTTCTATTTACGTGTCTATCTGTCTGTCTGCCTGTCTATTTATCTATTTATCTATCTATCTATCTATCTATCTAAAAAGGTGGCACACATAATATTTTTGAGGTCGTGCCGGTCTGTTGTGCAATTTTCCCAAGCCGAGTGCGTCGAGCTCACTGCCCGACTAGTAAGCAACAAAAAAAGGGCCGCGTATCTGCACGTTACACCGCAAATGTCGTCGAAAAACGATAGTCTTGCGTCTGGAGAGAGTGAACAAAATGTTTATTTGATATTCTGCGTTAAAAAATCGGTGAGTGGTGTTTTGGAGGCGCTGCGTTAGAGTGCCTAGAGCGTGCAGCGGGGGCGAACTGGTGCATCAAGTCACGTCATACGTGAGACATGAGCGCTATCTGGCAGTTATCATGGAAAACGGGGCGCACGCCATGCGCGCCCGTCTCTGAGGTGATAAGGTGTAGAACGCAAGGCGACGGGTAGGTGCCACCACCGTGTCGTCTTAGCAAAGCGTTGGAAACACTTGCCGTATCGTGCAACCGTTGCATGGCCAGCGCAGCGTTATAAAGGCTACGATCGTTAAAATTACTTATGTATGCCTTTTCTAGTAATAAATACACATACATAATACTGACGTGTTGTTATGGTGTCTCAGATATAAGCAGTAATTGCTTTTTAATCTACAATCACACAAGTATGAACGCTGAACCTTGGGCAATATTGCTGGGCGCTGCGGGTGGGGTCGGCCGTTGGGAATATCATCTGGTCACTTTGTTGCCGTTTAGGTTACCATTAAAGGTGGACAAACAGACAAATGTACAGACAGACAGACAGACAGACAGACAGACCAAAATTTTTGCGTCGTAGGTCCCCAAAAAAGACTATCATCTTTAAAAGTCCCCCCCCTACTTATTTGTCGGCCCGACATTCTTGCGGTTTGAGTTACCTCAAGGGTAACGTTACCTTGCGTTACCTCAAGGGGGATTGATTCTCGGGATAGAAGCGAAGATTGTGGACCACTCGACAAAGACGTCACGGATTAGCGAGAAGGTGCGACTTTTCCGTGCCCCCTCGGGGGAGACTGGAACCTTTTGACTGACACGACAAACTCTACCCTGCGTTGGGGGACATAACATGATTTCGCACAGGCGTTTTTGCTGCATTTGATCCTACAGAGAGCAGCAGCACGCACGCTGGTGGTTTCGTCATCGGCAGGTGGGAAAACGGCTGGTACTAGCCACCATGCAGAGTAGTCTGGTTTCTCCTTCCGTTCACCTCGTATAGCCTCGTCCGTATGAGCAGGGGATATTTGTCCCCCAAGGATTCGTCCTCCATGTGCATGCCCCTTTACTATACATGCATCCTTGCGCCTTCGTTACAGGGGTGTCAAAGGTGGAATGCCACGACCAGTAGCGTAGCCAGCTTGGCTAACTGGGCTTCAGTCCCCAATTCCTAAACTTTTTCGACTGGCGTGCTCGTCCCTTTTATGTCCGGTACACCAGTTACGAACAAAGGCGCATATTTTGCGAACGCGCACCTATTATGGCAATGATGCCTAAGGAGAGAAAAAACTTTATTATCAGAGAAAAGCCGCGAGGTCGGCCTGAATAAATTTTCTGACCTGCTATTCAGCGATAAGTAAGGGAAGGGTGTGGTAAACAAGTACAGAGAAGGTGTTGATGATGAAGATGACGACACCTAGGAGCTTATAAGAACAAAGCACCACAGTTGTGTAAGTGCGAAAGCACCGCCCCACGCTGATATGCGACCGTCCCCTCCAGTCAGCTCAGAGCACGGAAGTTTTGTAGATAAAGAGGTCGTAGTCGAAAGTGAAAACAAGGTCAAGTTCCAAAAAAATATATAATACAGGCATGAACCTTAACGTTTGATGGAAGCCCGTCTGGTCAGGATGATACATGGTTGAATGTAAAAATCCTCGAGAAACTGGAGGCGCTCCATAATCAAAGCCCTTAGCCATGTTCTGTGTTCCTACAACGACCAGTTGTCACATTTTCAGGACCAGAAACTGCGACAATCACTCATGAATGCGAAGTACAGATTAGTCAAAGTGTAGTTCTTCGGCGTGGTGTATACGCTGTCCCGTGACGATGTGTATATCGGAAGTGGTGACTTTGAACGGTGTCTCAAGCAGCACAATTATGACGAGAAGAAAAAAAAATTAAATCCAGTGCCTTGGCTGAGTACGCCTCAGGTGGTTACACAATCGACTGGGGGAAGGCTGGTGTTCTCGCTGGAGAAAAAGGTATGTCACGGCGTCTTTATCTTGAGTCGCTCGTGATACAAACCACTCCGCGCACTCTAAACAGGCACGATGTATAATCTGCCGTCAGTTTATGAGGGCTGCCTGCGTGATATATTGAAGCTGCATGTTTTCATTTCACGTGAACAAGGTGATCATGTGCGAGCTGAAACGTCTTTTTTGTGTTTCTTTGTTTTTACTTCAGTCGGCGCAGTGTCTCCGGGTTTTTTACCTTCAACCACAATGCAGGCATGCCGATTGCGGCATATAATGGCTCCTGGGGGGAGCAGCTGGAGAAGGAAATTGTGAGAACTTCCTTGTCAGCAAAGTTAATATACATGTAGTAACACTGTGTCACTAGAACCTTGGAATGAAACGTAAAATTTCTACAGCTAGGTTTATAATGCTGCTTAAATCACGTAAAATTTTGCAAATGATACCTAAGATCGTATGCTATGCTTCCCATCATAAGCTGCATCGAATTTTGTTCACTCGCTGGTGCCGCTCTGCCTAAATGACTCATAATTATTGGCCCCCGCAATGGTAAGTGGATGCATTTAACAGTTATGATGCATTTCGCGCGTATACGAGATACAGGGTCTTTCAGCTAACTTGTGTCAAGCATTACATAAATATATGCGCTATACGCACCTTTAATTGCCGCAGTATTATTCTGTGCGATAACAGCAAATCGTGATACTTTTTCCTGCCCCCACCGCGGTGGTCTAGTGGCTAAGGTACTCAGCTGCTGACTCGCAGGTCGCGGGTTCGAATCCCAGCTGCGGCGGCGCGGCTGAATTTCCGATGGAGGCGAAAATGCTGTAGGCCCGTGTGCTCAGATTTGGGTGCACATTAAAGAACCCCAAGTGGTCGAAATTTCCGGAGCCCTCTACTACGGCGTCTCTCATAATCATATGGTGGTTTTGGGACGTTCAACCCCACATATTAATGATACTTTTTTCCCATCAGCCGATCTCGGTAATTAACAAAGATGCCTTAATATTGTTCAAATATTAACTCTATAGCCAAAAACTTTCGATACAAAAGTCGCACCGCTTGTTCGGGAACATCGCATCGTTTTTAACAGATGCGTACGAGAGCTGTGTGTGTGTGGAGCCACATTATCGAGAGCAGAGCAAACGACAGGACCAAAAGGGAACACTATACTACTTCTTAAGTGGCGTTATGGCGAGTTTTTGGAGGCAAGGTAGATAGATGCTCTTGGACTTTTGTGTCTTGTTTCTTGTTGTCATACCTTGTTGCTGTCTATCAGGTGTTAAGACGTTAAAACTGTTTGTCGATCGTTGTTTTTGTTTTGCTTTTTTTTGCCTTTGCGCATGTTGACAAGATTCTCACGTGGTGGCGATTTTGCAGTTTGTATAGCTCCTTTTTTACGTTTTCTTTTTTGTGCTGCTTCTAAAAAGCCTGTCAGTTGCAAGTAAGTTTTTTTTGTACTGTCGTTCGCGCTGCTTTAAATAATATGGAACCATACCGACTATAGCCCAGCTGTCAATCTTGCCGTGTGTGTATAGATTTTTACATGTAAGCCACCCCTCTGGCCCTGGCCCCTGGCCAGGGCCAGAGAGGTGGCTTACATGTAAAGTCCCGGCCAGAGGCACCCCTCTGGCCCCTGGCCAGGGCCAGAGGGGTGCCTCTGGCTGGGACTCGTCTTTCGCAACAATATATTCCGGAGACCAGAACAGGGGCGAGGGCCAGAGGGGTGCCTCTGGCCGGGACTCGTATTTCGCAACAATATATTCCGGAGACGTGAACATTTGGTACTGCAGCGGACGAGGACTCGTCACTAAGCGCGCCATATCGAATGTTCTTTTTGACTAGACGGCCGCGTAATGGCGAAGCATTGTTCGTCGCCATGCTTGGCTGAACAGCGCTAACGAGGCCCAAAAGAGAAACAATTTTGCTAATAATTAGCCTTCATCATTCATCCAGCGCTAAAATAGAGACGCAAACACGCAGGTATAGATAAGGACAAGGACAAGAGCTGACGTTCAAGTGAGCTTATAAACGAATAAAAAAGTTACAGTGACATTTCACCCTGTCAACTAACCGCGGATCTGCAGCTATGCACACTTCGTAGAGGCCAGTCGCATGAAGTAAAACCGGATAGGAAGTCCTGTTGTTGTGTTTAGCATTATATAGGGTCATTCCACGTCAACTGTCCCAACCATGGCACTCGCCAAAAAAATAGTTCCTGTGAAAATTCTGTGAAAATTACACATTGATATACATTCATTCTACAGCTTTTTCTAAAATATTCTGACTACCAAAAATGCGCGCGTGGTAGCCATTTGAATTTTGCGAAATTGTGGAAAATTCGGTACGAAAAGAAAATTTCCCATAAATTAGCTGTTTCGCTCATTCTTTAAACACTTGCTTTTTCGCTTTCTTCGGGCATCATGATTTTATTATAAGATGAGATAGTTCCTTGTGGTAGCTTTTTTTTCACTCCTTGCGTGTAGGCGAAGTCGAGTAAACTGTAGCGTTTTAGGGAATTTTTTTACAAAAGCTAATTGTTGAAAAAGTGCATGAATCACTTCTATCAATTTCTCAAAAACTCGTACGATTTTTAAATACTTCTGTTTGTCTTGCCTGTGTGTGGTGCATAGGCTCTAAATTTAAATCACAAACTTGGCAGAAACGCCATTTTCACCTATGTTGATCCGTCTGTAGTTAAGGTAGTTCAAGGAAAACATCTGCGGAGAAGTGCATGCTATTGAGATTCATAGCGCCCCGCCGCGGTGGTCACTAGTAGCTAAGCTACTCGGCTGCTGACCCGCAAGTAGCGGGATTGAATCTCGGCATCGGCGGCTGCATTTTTGGTGGAGGCGAACATGCTGTAGGCCCATGTGCTCAGATTTGGGTGCACGTTGAAGAACCCCAGGTGGTCGAAATTTCCGGAGCCCTCCTTTACGACGTCTCTCATAATCATATGGTAATTTTGGGACGTTAATGCCCACATATCAATCAATTAATGATATTCATAGCAACTCTGTTCACAGAAGGTTTAATCGAAGTAATTTTTTATAGTGGAGAAAGAAATTTGTGAAATTTAGTCCCACTACTGAATGATTTAGCTATGGGGGCAGCAGAAACCAACTGATTTTTCTGCATAAGAAAGAGTGGATCCGAAGGTCGCGGGTTCGATTCCGGCCGTGACGGTCGCATTTCGAAAGATGTGAAATGCTCAGCTGTGCGATGTCAGTGCACTCTAAACACCGGATGGTCGAAATTTCTAGAGCCTTCCCCGGCAGTGTGCCTCATAATCGTGCGGTACTTGTTTTGAGACGTTCAACCCAGGATATTATTATTAACTATATACCGAAACGTGGCAACCCGGAAGTGACCAGAAACGACGTTACCACCCAGTTCACGCAGAGGGTGATGAAGACTTCGTCTCCTCGTCTCGGGTGATGAAGACTTCACCTCCTCGTCTCGGGTGATGAAGACTTCGCCTCCTCGTCTCGGCTGTCCGCGAACGCCGTGTTCGCTCATTCGCGGTGCTCGGCGTGCTCTGAGGATCGTTCGAATTTACCATGTAGTGGCCAAATATGGCCGAATAAACGAGATTTTGATGCCATTGTACAATACATACGCATGCCGGGACCAGAAAAAGCGTCTGAAATATTTGATTTACCGAAATAATGGTTGTATAATTAACGAGTTCATATATACTGTATTTCATACACATAATACATCTAGCGTACGATGCTGTAAATCCTAGCGTAAGATGTAAATTTGGGCCCATGGTTTGTTTTAAGTGACGTGGGCGAAAAAAACCCGCTCAAGAAAACTTTTATACGCCATGCTGCTCACTCGTCGAGAAGTATAAGCACTCGGAAGTTGCCCTACACTGAACAATATAGAACGAAAAAATATTATATAAATAATATTTGTTTTATGTATTAAATCCCGACATTTATCCTAATAGCTATTACAGGCACTGAAACGAATTTGCAAGCCTAGACCACATGCTCTGGCGTTGCCCTCGTTGCGGCGTGCAGGGACCAGTCCAATGAAGACAAGTGGTTATTCACTATCAAGAGCTCCGACGTCGGCGATCAACTGTGGGCTGTCCAGAAGACGCACGATGCGGCTGTCGGGCTTGACCTGACTGTCCCAACGTGGAAGCGACCCGCTGCGCGTTGACTCGGGCACCTCAGGACTTCAAATAATTTTCCAATCCACACATTCATTATTCGTTTTGTACACAACTTCCAGAAACCTAGTGAATCGCCCACAAGGAAAACACACGTACGAGGTCAACATGCGCAGCATGCGAGGAAAGATGATATAGCTACACAATACGAATAGCTTCACCTTATCATTTCGAAACGCCGTGCGCATGCAGTGTCCTTGAGGGTGCACATTTGAAAGGGCGCCAATGGACGCGTTATACATTCAGCTACGCGCATCTCGTGGAAAACGGTGAATGGAGTGGGAAATACCAACGCTTACCGCGCGCTGTCTCGCGCCACGACGCGCCATAAACACCTTTCATGTCGTGACGTGCTCCGTAGTATATACTCACAGTAAACGCGCGAAAATTTTGTTGACCTCCGCGCGATTCGGACTGGTTTTTTTCTTTGTAGACCATATATACAGTGCGAACAAAGAGAGGAACGTTTAGCGCAAGTACAACTATAGTGACCTTTTTGTTCCATTTTTCCTCCGCCTTCTTGCCTTTTTATGTTCGTTAATGAAAGTGTTTGCGTCATACGCTTTGCAGAGGGAAGAATGCGAAGAGCCTTCCTGTTGACGTAAGTGATATAGTTTCCGAAGTACTATGCGTGGTGTGCTTTCGTATGTGCATGCAATTCTGCTTGCCGTGCTCACTATATATGCTCGACACAGGTATGCGTAGCAAGTACTGAAGTCGTTCACAGTCATTACTGTCGGAAGTCGTTCTATAGAATCATGTCTTAATTTATTTTTACTCGGCAATATATATATATATATATATATATATATCATTACTTAAATACTCCTACAGCTGCCAGTGCAGCGTGTTTTACATGTCTGTTTATTTTTTCCCCTGGTTCGACCATTTACAGCGAAGAGGTCAAACTATAGTGTATGGCTGTAGGGTCGTCAAACATATTCGGGCATATATCTTGCCATGCGCGTGTAATACCGCGTTCCTTTTCAAACCACCCTGAAAAAAAAAACTCCTCACGGGTGTCGCATATGACGACCTTCTCATTCGGATCTTCGTAAATGGCGTGCTCGCTCAAAAACGCGCTTCGTTTTTTTTTACAAAAACAAAACGGGCCAATCATTTACTTGATAGTCTAGGAAGAAATTGTTTGCAATTTTACCTTGATGCCGTTGTATATACATACATGTATAAACCCTCAGCGATGCAGGCTGAGGAAGCGCTTAGTCTGAATAAAGAGTGTATATGAACGAGGTTAGGACAGTGAGGTGATTGCTACAAAAAAACAATAGGCCAAAACGTGCTTAGTACGGAGATGTCACAAGTACGCTACACTTCTTCAGAAGATCAGGCAGCTGTTAAAAGTGCCATAGCATAAAGCATCAGAAAATTGTTTGACGTGACGTACGTAACGCTAATTATTTAATTAGGCGATGATCACATTCAATTATGAAAACCTCACAGCTGTTCTTTATTGCATGCACAAAATGCAGGAAACCCCGGGGGTGAACTTGACAAGTGTGTTGGTCTTTGTGTTGCATGAACGTCAGAAGAAAATAACCTACAGATGTACGCCTTGTAGAGCCGAATGCACTATGCAAGAAACAGTTCACGTTGTTTCAGCACAAGTGTATAGGCTCCCATCCGTTTCACAGAACAGTCTCGCAGCGATGACGCGCGATGTTAAAGCCCTAACTCTGCCACGTATTGGCATATTCTCAGTTTCTAGTTGGAATGTCAGATAGTTAAGGATAAAGTATTTCCGTTGTTTTAGATTCCGTTCATTTTATAGTAATTGAAAGTTTGCCAATCGAGACACAACTGCATGGCATATTGAGTCAGTGTTATAACATCTGCTGTCCTCGGCTGCGTCTCTAGCTTCTTGACACCAATTGCGTTTCTCTAACTAAGCCGCATCGTTTATCTCTCCTTGGCATTACGTCACCCGTCTAGGTCCATTTTCTTTCCTCTATATCAACTATATAGGATAACGGCTACTCTGCAGCACTTCCTATCTCTTAATATTAAGCCTGTCATTTTTCGTTCCTTTGTATGCTACGCAATTCTTAACTTCATCTTGAATTTCCTTATTGTAATCCAATTTTATGCTGAATATGCTTGTACTTACAAGACGCGATTGTACGCTTTCTGCTTTAGAGACAGCGGGCAATCGCAAGTCATAAGTTTAGGGTGCCTGCCATGTGCGCTGCAATCCATACTTATTCTTCGGTGAAATCAAGGAATTTACAGGCGTAACTTTGGCATCATGATCTTGTGCAGGAGAGGACAAATTGGAAATAATTTGTAGAGACCTTCATCTTAAAAGGGGCTATAATGAATAAGCAGGTGATGATAGTGATGATGATGTCATTTAATAAATTTGATACGTGTCATCAACACTTTTTTCTTCGTTATTGTCAAATGTGGCGCTGGAATATTACTAACCGTATTTGTTTGCCAATTTTCATACGTATAAACGCGTATATAAGAAGGTCGTGCGACTTTTCTGTGCGTTTCTGCTTATGTCTCACATGTACTTCATCCAAGAAGGTGCAGGGTTACTCTCGAGCATCTCACTTTTCGAACCTTCGATGTATTTGTGAGTGATTTCAGGGTGAAATAAATTGCTAATACGTAGGTATTCTCAATATTCAAGCGGATTTATTGCATACTGTGTTTTAATGGCAAAGCCCAGCCATTACCATGTAAAGCACGTGGGAGTGTCCAACTAAAACGAACGCTTGGAAAAAAAGAGAGAAATGAAGATAAAATGAAGATAGAGTTAGGAGGTAGTGAGGAAGAAAGCGATACACAGAAAGAGGAAGAGAATACAGACATAAAAGATGGGGAAACATGAACAAAGATAAAAATAAATAAACATAAAAACGATAGAAAAACAGCAAAACAGAAAGAGAAAAGAAGAAATTGATAGAATTACAGCAAAATAGAAAAAGACAGAAAAAAATAAATACATAGAAAGCAAGAAAAAGAGATATAAAAAATTGACACGAAAAAGATATAGAACAAAGAGCAAGACGAAGAAAGAAAGATGCATGTAAATATAAACAAACAAAAACAGAAAGCAGCAGAGAGAGAGCTGGTGAGCGGGAGTCCTTTGATGCTCCCGGTAGTGCAGCGGTAGTGCGAGCTTGGAACCCAGCGGCATTCTCACCCCAAGGAAGAGACAACTTGCCGCCGGACGGGAGTGTGGTCTCGGCCGAAGACTTCGACCAGGGCGGTTGTGGGTGGCACCATCGAAAGTGATGCGCGTCCTGTCTGGTTGGACAGACAAGTTTTAGCTATTCTTCCCCTCTGAGGATGAGGGGAAAAAGGACTCTTCATAACCATCTGCAGTGGGTTCCTGAGAGAGCCTTCAACGAGATCGTCACGATGTAGGACATTTTCCTCTAGATGTTCGTCTTTTGGCGACAAATGCTCGCGTGTTCATAAGGCCAAATAAACCTCTATACAGTTTCCTCATCAGTCTTTTCGTGCTCGGCGTCTTCCTCCCGAGTCTCTCGGCGCCGGTAACGGCCAAGCTCTAACAACCCAACAACGGATATACCAGCGGTGGGATTACCGTCAAACCCCGGGTTTCAACAACTGGTGGCAGTGGTGGGATCCCGGTCAACCCCCGGTTCAACAAGACCCATACGTTCTCTATTCCGGTAAAGATGAACCACTGCGTGCCAGAACTCCATTCGGACAAATGTAAATTTTTGTAATGACAGGGCAGACTTGAGTCGCATTCTATGGGCATGCCCGCAGGCCCTCAAGAGAGGCGAATTCCCCGACGATGGTGGATTGAATACCATGCTCCTCAGCTCTGACTCGCAATTACAGGCCCGTTAAAAAATGCAGGCTGAAGACGCCGCCAAGGCCCACGGGATCATGGGCGTCGTCTAGGTTGGGTCCTTTCCCGCTCGTCTGAAAGCGGAGGGAGATCTTTCTGCTAATTAAATAAAGTTTGTTCATTATTATCTGAAGGTAGCAAGCAAATATTCTCTTCTCCTTTTCTGTTTAGAATTTTCGGATGCATTTCTGGAAACACGCGTCTTGCTGGCAGTTTTTACAGCCTACATCGTTTGTCTGCGGCAGATTCAATCATTTTAATTTGAGAGCTATATTCAGTAACGCTATAGCGCCGTACAAAACGACGCACTGTAGTATCGTGTAGTGTTTCATTGGTCGCGCAACTTTATTATTATTATTATTATTATTATTATTATTATTATTATTATTATTATTATTATTATTATTATTATTTCATGCAGTCTGGTTTGTTTTCTATTTTTCAGCGGAGCGCTCGAGGACAACAATATCTCCATGAATACTGATTACAACAAAGTTATGCATTTCCCTCACAAAATTTGTGGCCTGGCATTCCATAATTGAAGAATTTTGTATGATATATAATATTCGTGAGATCAATTATTTGGTGTCTGTTCAAACTTAGCGCGTTGCTACGCAGGGTCTCCGTTCTCTCGGTTTTGCTTGCCGAATATTTGGAGAATTTTATATTCTTTTATACCCATGGGGCAGTTGTACACTGCAACACGTCTTCCTCAACTTCAATATCCGTCTTTGACCTGGAACGTCGTTTGTAATTCAGCACTAAACGGGTACTTGGATGAAAAAATTACCAGCCGTGAGCAGGTTCCTGCTCACGACTGGTTATTTTTTCATCCACTTTTCTTTCTTCATATTTACATTTCATTGGTTCTAATACCTTCCCCTGTACATTCCTTGGCATTACTGCCTGTTAGATCTCATTGATATTGTGTCAAAACACGGAAAAACGAGCCCTTAGGTATACACTTCTTTCCCTTATTTCATTAAACGAGGGTCTCGTACTGGCAGACTTGGTGTCATTAGGTTGTATACGTGGGACTATTAATCAGCTGCCCGCTCATAATAAGTTCACGTGCTACGTGACGCCAAACATGCGCATAAAAGAGTGTTTCACACTCGTCGCTTGGCTTATAGATGGCGCTGACTGGCACTCCTACGTCAAAATTCACATATAAACCCCCAAAAAAAAGTGGATGGAGGGAAGGCCACTGTGGTAGCTCAGTGGTTAGAGCATCGAAGGCGTTATTCCTGCTCACGGCTGGTTATTTTTTCATCCACTTTTCTTTCTTATTTACATTCCATTGGTTCTAATAACTTCTCCTGTACATTCTTTGGCATTACTGTCTGTTAGATCTCATATATATATATATATATATATATATATATATATATATATATATATATATATATATATATATATATATATATATATATATATATATATATATATATATATATATATATATATATATATGGTCATCGCTTCGCCGCAAATGACCCTGGATCTCAATATCTGGCACTGCTGTATCATTGACATTGTCATCATTTCACTGCCGACGCAATTCTACTGATCTCAAGCTTGTTTACGGTATTCTTTCCGCTGCCTGACGACACGTACTTAATCTTTCTGATCTCATTGATGCTTCAGTCTTGAACGGATTAAAGTTGAACACGTATAGGTTGACTCTGCAGCCACCTCTCAGAGCTCCACGCGGACATTCACCGTCCGCGCCCTGCCGTGACATGCCTCACGTCTGCGCGATATATTCCCGTTGAGAAGGAAGCTGCCGAGGGCGGATCATTCGAGTGCCGTGACCTCTTTAACGATGCAGAAATCTCGGTCGTCGCTTCCTGAGGGCGTTTCAAATGTTTGCACTTTGCCGCGACGAATATCTCTTACGCTCATGTTACCTCATTTCCTGCCCCCCTACCCACTGCTTCTTCTAGCCATGCAAGAACACTCACTCCGCAAATACTCGCCATAACAGAGGCGATGGTCGCAGTTGTCGGCTATGCAGTGCTCAAGTTCCTGCAGTTAAAATAAAGCTAGGAAAGAAAAACGGGGTTATGCCATGGTTCAGGTGGCACGTATGACGGTCTGCTTAGCGCTGCGTGGCAAAAAAAAAGTACAGCGTTTTTTATGGTCGAGCTTTTTGTTTGTTTGTTTTCTCCCGCGCCTTGCGTCGATTTTTGTCGCTGTGCGTCTCAGCCCAAGAAAGAGGCGCACACGGAAGGCATGCGGAGCAATCGACAGCCTCCCAAGAGGAGCGCATGCCTTGAAGATTTGCGACGTTGGAGCACCTCTCTCGCGGCGACCCCTCTGAGGCCGGCGCGTGTCACCGCGGAGCAACTTGCAGTATTCGAAAACGCCTACGTGCGGGGGCAGAAGCGAGCAAACAAAAGAAATATACACACCATTATTAACACATTTTTAAATCATTCGCTGCTTCAATTACTTAGGGCGTCGCAACAGCAACGGCATGGCGATGATAACGTAGAACGAAACTTGTCGTTCCAGCTGTAATAGATTGTCGAAATTTCCGCAGGCCTCCCTTACGGTGTCCCTACGAAGTTTAGGGATAGTAAACACTTAAACCACAATTATTATTATTATTATTATTATTATTATGTTGATGTTGTTGTTGTTGTTGTTGTTGTTGTTGTTGTCGTCGTCGTCGTCGTCGTCGTCGTCGTGCAAACAGCTACCCTTGAGAGACCCGACTAGTAACTTTGTACAAGGAAGACGTTGGGCCATTTATGGCAACATAACATGATCTATTAAGCAGATAACTGTGCAAGAGGTTCACAACAGACGAGTCAACATCAAAGTTTGCAAGTTTAACCAAAAACAGCCAGTGGCTGACAACGTCAAAAGCCTTGCTCAGGTCACAGTAGACTACAACCAAAGCAAGGCTTCTGGCGTATTCAGCTACTCACTGTTATTGGTTAAACTTGCAAACTTTGATGTTACTCGTCTGTTGTGAATCTTCTGCACAGCTATCTGCTTATTGGACCAAGTTATGTTGTTGTAAATGGCCTAACATCTTCCTTGTACAAAGTTACTAAGTGGGGTCGCCCAAGTGTTGGTGTGAGACCCACTTTTATTCTAATTTACGTTACCTATGTTTCTTTTGCAATCCGTTATTCTTCTTTTCCCTTGTATGCTGATGACATTAGGATATTTAAGAAAATTCATTTAGTTAGCGACTGTCGCTTGCTGCAGTCAGAGTTCTGTTCTTTTTCCGAACGGTGTGATAACAACCTTTGTCTGAATGCCTCAAAGACCAAATTCATGAGTATATTTTGCAAAGCAGCCACCATGTCATTTCCATACTCTGTCAATACCATGTCCCTATGTAAGGCATATGAAATCAGGGATCTTGGTGTTCTTTTTGATAGCATGCTAAACTTTTCTACTCCCACTAAACGTGTTGCCATGCGTTGCCTTCATTCTCTCGGCTGCATTTGCAGAATCTCTCGAGAATTCAGTTCTCCTACAGCCTTCCACAAATTGTACACAGCCATATCTCTTCCTCAACTTGAATGTCCATCTACAATCCGGAATGACATTGCTAAATCTGGCAGTGACGCCAGCGAGCGAGTCCAGAAAATAATCATAAGCATTTACAGTCATCGTTTCACAAGAAATAACTCTGGATCTCGTTCTAACACTTCCAGATTAATATCATTGCCATCACTTCACTGCCGATGAAATCGCGCTGACCTATTATTTATTTGCACGGTACTCTATCTCGCCTTTTACTTCTCAGCTGCGTAAATTTTCGAATTTCGCATAAGTTAACCAGAGAGAATTAACCATTTCATGTACCTGCCACCTTTTTTCAACACTCTACTGTTCACAAAATACAAAGTCTATATAGTGTTAACTTTCATGATCTTGATGTTTTTCACAGTCCACTCTCATTGTTTTTATCTCAGCTGTGCACTGTCTTAACATAGCTTTTCACAATGTACAGATTCTTCCCTTTCTGTCTTTTAGGAAGGTTTCTACAAAGTTGGGTATATTCTCCTTCATTTCTACTTATTCTTTTATAGTTGTCGTCGTGTATTATTATCCTTCCCATTTTTTACTTATTTTTTCAGTGTATTTTTGCTCTATATTAGATTTTTCTGAAGAGTACCTGTAATGTATTGTTTATTTGTACTGTTTTATTATTTTATTTAT
Organism: Rhipicephalus annulatus; assembly: GCA_013436015.1. Lineage (NCBI taxonomy): Eukaryota > Metazoa > Arthropoda > Arachnida > Ixodida > Ixodidae > Rhipicephalus > Rhipicephalus annulatus. The sequence continues at coordinate 19,041 of WOVY01002879.1, read as the reverse complement.
TGTTTTATTGTTTATTTGTAATGTTTTAATTTACGTGCACCTGCCCTAAGACGTCATGGCTGTTCCAAGGCCCGTAAATGAACTATTATTATTATTATTATTATTATTATTATTATTATTATTGTTGTTGTTGTTGTTGTGTTGTTGTTGTTGTGTTGTTGTGTTGTTGTGTTGTTGTTGTTGTTGTTGTTGTTGTTGTTGTTGTTGTTGTTGCAGCAGCTATAAGCGCGTTACCACAGTAATATTTGAAACACCATCATGTGATAAGACATTTACTTAAACGCGTGTAGTTCCCTGGAGTAAGCGTCGAGACGCAACTTGATGACTGCATATAGTCGGGTAGCAAGAGGGACCTGCGTGGCACCTTGCTACCTCCACTGGTGCTTTAATAAAGTTCAATTCTCTCTCTCTGAAGGGATCATTAAAAAAGAGGTCTTGGGTGCGGTCTCACTAACGACCAGCTGCCGGTAATGCACTCTCTCACCAGAGCAGGATTGGCCACCCTGGTGCAGGACTTGGCCACTACCTCCCTTATGAAAGTACCATTCAACCTTTGGCCCTCAGGCCCCATTGGCTGCGAAGCAACTGTTCAAGGTGGCGATCAGACCTGCGATGCAGCGGAGGGTTCTAAGAATCTCTGGGTCCAGACAGGCAGCCATCGGAATCTGAACTACCTTCACCGATAGAACGCTATCTAGTGAGGCTAGTCTAGTTGTACTATTCGAGAAATTAGAGGGTGTTAACTTGGGTATAATAGGGCTCAGCGATGTGAGGCTTACACAGTGCTGAAGAACGGACACGTCCTATGCTACCATGAATTAGCTGATAGAAAATAACTGGGTGTGGGGTTTCTCATACACGATAATATCGCTGGCCACATAAAGGAATACTATAGCATCAGTGGGAGGGTGACAAGTATCGTAATTAAGTTTAACAAAAGGCACAAGATGAAGGTGGGGCAGGCTTACGCGTCTACATCGAGCCATCATGATCGTTTGGTTGAATGCTTCTATGAATATGTAAAGTCGGCCACTATTTAGGTAAAGTCACAGTATACTAATATGACGGGCTAACCGTAAGTAGACGGAGCATAGTCCTAATGGCGAAACTAAAAATGAAATAGTCTTCATTCTGTATACACACTCAGGCATCACACAGGATGTAGAAGTAGTTGGTAAGATCAGCTGCAGTGACCACAGAATGGTAAGAGCTCGTATTCACCTAAATTTAAAAAGCAAAAGCATAAACTGATATGCAAGAAGCCAATTAATGAGGTAACAGTGAGAGGGAAAGTACAGAAATTCAGAGGTTCGCTTCAGAATAGATTCGAGGCTCTAAATGAGGTAACCGACATTAGCGTGGACACAATGAACGATAATCTCATTAGTATCATCAAAGAGTGTGCAATGGAAGTCAGAGATATATTCACTAGACGGGAAACTGGTAAACTATCTCGGGAGACGAAAAATCTTTTTGTGACACGACAAACCATGAAAGCCTGAAGTGCAACCGACAAAATATAACTAGTGGAGCTTTCCAAGTTAATCAATAGGCATAAGGTAGCCAACATCAGAAGGTACGCCATGGAGAGAATTGAGCAGGCTGTAAAAAGTGGCAAAAGCCTAAACGTTACAAAAGCAAACTTGTGCATAGGCAAAATCAGATGTGTGCATCAAGGGACAAGGAAGGCGACGCCATAGCCAATATGGATAGGATAGTTGAGATGACAGAGGAGCTCTGCAGAGAGCTGTACAGAAGCCGAAACAACCAGGATGATATCGTAAGAAGTAAGAAGAGCTCTATAAGGAATACATAGAGGCGAAGCGCTGGTGAATATAAGGTAACAACGGACCTGCTGAAAGATGGCAGAGAAGTTTGTGTTAGAAAAACTGGGCACCTTATATACGAAGTGTCTCTTGACGGGAAGGGTACCAGAATTTTGGAAGAATGCCAACATCATATTAATCCATGAAAAAGGGGACGTCAAGGACTTGAAAAATTACAGGCCGATCAGCTTACTTTTCATTCTCTGCAATCTAATTACAAAAATAATAGCTAATAGAATTAAGGCGACATCAGAGTTAAATCGACCAAAGGAACAAGCAGGATTTTGTACAGGCTACTCCTCAATGAACAATATTCGTACTATAAATCAGGTAATAGAGAAAGGCGCGGAATGCAACCAACCTTTATACATAGCTTTCATAGATTACGAGAAGGCGTTGGACCCAGTCGATCATTTCGTGGAGCTGATTGTCATCCATGCTGACGCCGCCACTTCTTGGAGGAGGCTGTCTCGACCGAAACCATTTCGGTCGTCTCGTTGTATACACTTTGCAGCGCGGTGTCACAACTTCACGTGCCTGGCTTCACGGTTGGGAGAACAATACCCATATTTTAATGGCTGTCAGTAGGTCCGCTTCTTTTCAGCAACTTGTTCACAGAACCGCGAACACCCCTTTCTGCTTGCCTTCAGCGCCGATCGTAACAGTCTGAAGTAGGCGCCATGCCACCGTCTGTCCAATGTTCAATGACGAGTGCGTGGGTGAATGAATTTTTTTTCCTTTTTAGCTTGTAATACTGTGGAGTCTCTCTGTGAATTGTCATCCGCTCAAATCGCCCATCGTCCTCCCAGCTCGACCAGGGCAACCCTGAGGCTTGGTCTGTGAGTCATCGAACTGTCTGGTGTGCAGCCTGTCTCATTGCCGGGTAAGGAGGAGTTAGCGGTTGCCCAGATATCGTTCGCGGCGTCTTTGTGTTCAGCGAATATTCTTAGAGCTATTTGTGATATTCGCCATTGCGCAAAGTTTCCCACAGCCATCTGAATTATTTTTTGCTATACCGGCAGACACTTGGAGTTGGCTAGATACATAAATTGCTGCAGTAATTAAGGAAAAATACGTTAGTTACCTTTTCAATTAGTAGAGACAGGCTGAATTTGGTGAAATGGGAGAATGGGAGCCCTTCCTGAGAAGAGCACGCTGTCACCCTGGGATTACCGAAAAGTGATTGATTGAATGATTTGTGGGGTTTAACGTGCCAAAACCACGATATGATTATGAGAGACGCCGTAGTGGAAGGCTCCGGAAATTTCGACCACCTGGGTGGTGGTCGAAATTCCGGAGCCCTCCACTACGGCGTCTCTAGCCTGGGGTTCCTTAACGTGCCCCCAATTCTGAGCACACGGACCTACAACATTTACACCTCCATCGGAAATGCAGCCGCCATATTCGGGATTCGATCCCGCGACCTGCGGGTCAGCAGCCGAGTACCTTAGCACATAGACCACCACGGTGAGGCATTTTCGAAAAGTGCCTACTGATAATGTTCGCAGAGCGATGCAGTCTGACCACCTTCGCCAGCTAACGCGAAACGCGGAGGAGCGCAACTCGCGTATTTTCCCGTGGCACCTGGAATGAGTGAGCGCCGTCATATTAATGAACCATTTTTCTTTAACTTCAATAGGCGTTGGCTGTCACAATTACAGCATAACGTGCTACGCCAAGCAGAGGTTTGCTGACCGGTAAAATGCACTGACGTTTACTATAGCTCTCGCACGCTGGTGAAATGGCAGAGACCCGTGTATTCTGTCAGATGTAGGCGCACGTTAAACGAACCCCAGACAGTCGAAATTTCCGGAGCCCTCCACTACGGCGTCTCCCATAATTGTGTCTTGGTTTCGCGACGTAGAACTCCAGATATTATTGTATATGTCATTATACCTTTGGTACGCTGAGTATTAATAACCAAAGTGGATATCTAGGCACGTTGGTAGTCCATTTATAAGAACGCTAAAAATTACCGTTCCTATATAAAAGCAGGGTAGTCTTAAAAGATGCGTAACAAATGCATTAGGATGCCGTCTGTCGCGCTAATGGGAAAAGAATTCAATTTTTTGTGTGTTCATTATGCTGCCTTGTGACGTTTTGTTATATATATATATATATATATATATATATATATATATATATATATATATATATATATATATATGTGTGTGTGTGTGTGTGTGTGTGTGTGTGTGTGTGTGTGTGTGTGTGTGTGTGTGTGTGTGTGTGTGTGTGTGTGTGTGTGTGTGTGTGTGTGTGTGTGTGTGTGTGTGTGTGTGTGTGTGTGTGTGTGTAAAGGCACTCCTAGCAAAGCCATCGATGCCAACCTCTAGTCTATTGATAACCAATAAATAGCTAGTCGATAATTAATCAATAACCAATTTCAGGAAACACTTGTACGTGCTTAGCATGGCCCAAAAACATTGCTAAAACCTATGGTGATATTCATTCGACAACCAGTCGGTAGTCAGTCCATAGGCATCCAATGATCGATCAATAACTAATACATCCCATAAGAGCCTGGGATAGGCAATTAGCATGGCCCAAATGTATTACCAAATCCTAATATAATATTGTGTAGGGTTTTACGTCTCCAAACAACAATATGATTATTATGGATGCCGTAGTGGAGCTGGTGTTCTTTTACGGGCACCGACATCGCACAGTACATGGGAGGGCCAAATCTGTGGTGTTATATAAATAAACATCCGCGCAATAACCAATAAAGTATGGGCATTTTTAATGAGCTTAGTCTAACCCAAAAAAGTGCGTGACAGATATGTTGTCAGAACGCATCAATAGCCACTGAATAATTGATCAATAACTTACATTTTAAAACGTGCCCGGTCGCTTTTACCTTAGACATGTATCCGAAGAAATGGGAAAGGGAAGTGGGGCATAGGGAAACGAAAAGGGCCACTCCACTAGCACCGTTGCTTCGTTTGATCCCTGCTGATCTCGAAAAACGATGTGAGAGTTGTCACAAGTCAATGCAAACAACATTTTTCGTGAAAAAACGAAGGTGGTGGCCAAAGGACTCCTTGAGACGCAGAGCGAATGCGGTGACGTCATGCTCGTTATGCCTCGTCATCTAGAACAGCAGCACTGCTGAAGCGTGGCCTCCTCGATTAGTTCCGGCAACGCCACGCCATGAGTTAGTCACGGAAACCATTGTTGAAGATATGAAAAACGCTTGCTCACGTAGCACTCGAAACATAGAACACATTTCTAGCTCCACTTACAAAGTCAATTGTGGGGAAGGTGAAGGTGCATCCACTTAGTTTCGCCGTCGTTTTGCGGCCAAGCTGACCATGTCTCGTCAGAACGCCATTGTTCAAAACGCGAAATCTATGCAGTCCCCAGCACTACCATATTTGAACTGTCTCTAGACGCTGCATCCACACGTGACTAGAGTGTAAGTGACGCTCAGCTAAACCAAAGGCTAAACACGCCTAGTGAACGGCCGAATATTATACGTCAAAGTAACGAATGGCTCCAGGCCAGAGGAACCGAATATGAGGTATGTTTTCACAGCCGCACTTTCAGTGCGTTCGCGGAGATGGAGGAAGACGAAACTTTTTTTTCGCGTATTCTAAAGATCCTCCTGCTAAAACCATAGAAAAAACCTTGACATCATCGACAATAATATTGGTCCTCTTTAACCAAAAAATATTATCGAACTGTAAAACGTCCTCAATGTCTTTTTAAGTGGACCCCACTTGTTGTCCATCCGTAGACCTCATGCGGCGTGATCACGCTCAAACTCAAGTGATCAATACAGGCCTAAAACAAGGCCATTTAAAGAGTGTACACCATGGTTTGTGGTATACAATTCACGTAGTCTCTAAAATTTTCCAACAGAAACGGCATGCCCTACATCTCTATATAAAGGCTCATGTCAACAGTAAAAATCAACAAAAACATTGCGTAATTGTGATATACTGTTTTCTGTATTTATATCACGTAGCAATGCTCGCCACACAATCGAGATGTTCTAATCGCAGGCCTTTATTATTATTTTTACCGCTATATCAGATATATTTAGCGAAATTCTTTTTTTTTCGTAATACAAAATTTCGCAGAGTGTGACGTTGGGTGAGTTGGTGCGTAACGTAATAAAATATTTGCGGCGTGACTGATACAAGCTAGAAAAAAAAGAAGGAGACAGGATAGTTGAAAGTCTGGCGCCCTATCCTGTCTCCTTCTTTTTTCTTCTCTGTATCAGTTGCGCCACAACTATTTTATTAAACGAAATTTCGAAGCCATGTTGGCGACAGCTATATTCTGATGAAGAGCAATGTCATGTAGGAAGACTCCGGATTATTTTTACCTACCTAGCACAGTCATTATCAATGCACTTCCGTTCGCTAACATTTCAACATATCGTTCCGTGAAAATATTCTTATCACCCGCAGACAAACGGACTCACGGAGCATCTGAATCGAACACTTACAGAAATTCTTGCGAAGTATGTTTCTACCAAACACTCTGACTGGGACCTTGCTTTGCCATACGTGACCTTTGCATATAATTCTTCTCGCCATGACACTGCCGCTTACTCCCCGTTTTTTCTGTTGTTCGGCCGAGAACCTACATTACTTCTAGATACAGTCGTTCCGTCTACCGCGACACCGACCAGCGAATATGCCCTTGACGCTGTCGTTCGGGCTGCCCACGCACGCGAAATCGCCCGCATTCGCTTTCTGGCCTCTCGAGAGAACCAGCGGCGCGACCGGCTCACCAGACACCGAGCGGAGACCACTCTTCGTCCTCTTCGTCCAGCACACCCGCGCATCGTCCCACAAAATGTCAACATGCATGTAGCAATGTGGTCACTATGGTTGGGATCGAACCAGAGACCTAGAGATCAGCTCAGTAATGCATTAAAGGCTCGCGGCCATACAAACCTTATGCGTAAGAAAGCACTAAACTCCGTGTGAGAACACAGCAGAACTTTAATTGTTAGTAACATTTAAAAAATATTTTTCTCCAATTACATTGAAAAGCACAAACTTAAATATTAGTAAATGTTGAGCAAACTGCGTTTAAGAAAAACGCACACACCAAAACATAACTTCGCTGCTGCCCAGGAAGCTCCAGGCTCATGTGGTCCTCCTCGTCACACTTGAAACACCCTCTTCCGGGTGCGTTCGTCTGCCTCCAGAGTCTGCATTTGGGCAGTCCCTGCTCACATGTATGCCCTTCCCGGTTACCTATGACCTATGCTCGGATGGTGAAGCAACTGCTACGCTTGGAATAGTGGACGCTTTCGTAGATTGAAGGGAACTCCTCGGTCTCCGGTGCTTCCTCCCACTAGAAGTCTGGCCCAGCAGTCGGGATATGCAAACTCTTGTTCCAGGAAAAACTCATTTATTTATTTGAACACTTTCCATGCCCGAAGGCTTTACAGAAAGGAGTGGGGGTTATACAACAAAAAGTAAGCGAAATGTTACAATTGCTGCAAAATGGAGAGTCTGAAGTTTGCAGGGTCGATGAGGGATGCGGTGGCAGCGGAAAGGCAGTTCCAGCCTTTGCTTGTTCTGGGAATGAAGGAATCACTGTAGTGGTTTGTTTGGCAAAATGGCACACCTACTTTAAAGCAATGATCGAAACGAGGTGAAATGTAAGAGGGGGAAGAGAGAAGGCTCTCTTTTAAAAGAGAGCCTTCTCTAACGCCCTAACACGTTGTCGCAATTGTTAGAGCAACCAACGGCACAGGACCTAAACAGAAGAGAACGCAAGTTGTGACCGCAACGCAAGTCTAATCCTTCGTTGATTCACACTTACCATGGCGCCACCATGACGCTTCTGTTTTCGCGTCGCCACTTTTACTCCACTCCCGTAGGCAAGCCCAAAGGAACCAGCCATGGAAATGTCATTGACTTGCTTGAATGTGCTTTGATTTTTTTTGGCTCCCATTCAGTACGGAGGATTGACCATGAAACCGAAGGTTAATATAAGGGGACATTAAATTTTTTTAAAGTTCGAAAATGGATGAAAAAGAAATCAATCGCCAGTGGAACAAACTAAAATTTTAAAATGACCTTTCTATATAAAATAATACAATTATGAAAAAAATCAACTAATGAAAGGAATTCTGAAATACAAGAGAGATAGAAAGAGAACGTTTTTTTTATTATTAACACTGAGAAGGAAGTAAAACAAAAATGATGGGGAATATTGTTACCAAGGAATTCTTTTTGTTTCAGCAAGAAATTCGCATATGGCTGAGCAGACGTTCCTGTTGCTGAATTTCAAAGAAGACACCCAGAAAAGAATATTTTGGTAATTCAGAGTAGGTTTAAGTTTCTGACCTCAGCCATTAAGCGATATTCTGTCTTCTTCTTTTCCAACATGAGAACATCTACATCTATACTACTAGAATTTAATAAGCCAATATTACAAAATCATATTCATATTTGTTTAGTTTTATGTGTTTCTCGTGCCATTTTATCCGGATAGTAAACCAAGCGACGTAGCCAATTTTATCAGCAAACCTTGAAGACATAGTATGGAGCAGTGGCAGGCACATCTGCTTGGACCCAGGAGTGCAGCTCGCACTCCTAGATCAAGTCCGGTGGGCGGCTAAGGCCAGTGGAGCCCTGGACATAGGGCCCCAACCATAGAAGCTCTAAAATCTATCTTTCCCTTTTCCCTTGAATAAAGTTTCACTCTCTCTCTCCCCCCAGTGCATCCTACGTTTTTATTCCCCACGTGTGTCGTTTTCTCTTCTTTTTTTTGTCATGCTGTACTTCAATAAAGCAGCCGTGCCAAATATAGCCCAACTTTACTTCGTATACGTACCCAGAGTACAAGAGAGAGAGAGAAAGAGGGAGAGAGAAAGAGAGAGAGCGTGCTAATAAACGTCTTTATTTGAAAAGAGATCGCAGAGGAGGCGTCTTAGTCCAACTTGCCGTGAACTCGGGTTGAATCCTGGGCCCTCGCAACCAGCCTTCACTGTTCACCGAAATTAGAGCTGGCCAAAGCTATTTGGTCTGGTAAGGGCCTATGCGATCACCCGTGTGCTTAGATTTGGGTGCACGTTAAAGAACCCCAGGTGGTCGAAATTTCTGTAGTCCTCCACTACGGCGTCTCTCATAATCATATGGTGGTTTTGGAACGTTAAACCCCACATATCAATCAATCCAAGGCCTAGGTGATAGAGAGAATAAGGGGCACGGGCACTTCGTGCATAAGAAGGAAACAAATATAGATTAATCCATATCAACATTTTTTTTGTGCGGCTGCTTCATCACAGCAAAATACGAAAAAAATAATCTAGAAAAACCCACGATAAACAAGAAAATTAAAATAGCCATATACTTCTAAATAAACTATTCGCATGTAGATTTCACTTGGACATGACGTTCGTCAATGGGAATCGTTTCGAGCTGTTATCGATGCAGCACATGCATAAACTCTGAGTAGTAAATCAGAATACGCCCGATCATTGATGAGTAATCAGTGGCACTATCCTCAGCGACCACTCGAATTGAAGGAGTGCTATCTTCCATAATGATTAAAAATTTCTTCCCATTTATTTTCAGAACAAAAAATAAAAAAATCTGTAATTGCTCGCGTGTGCGTGTGTGTGTGGGGGGAGGTGCACGCTTGGGAGGAGGTGGGTATCTGTAAGAGAAAAGAAAAATAAAGAAATGGATGTTATTGTTGCATTTTAGTGTTTACTCTCTCTCCTTCCTCTCTTTTAGCGACTCGCTTATTATTCAAGGTGGTCGAGTGAATTGACTGTAGCTGGAGTCGACTAAAAAGATGTCAATTAGGTATATTCTCTCGCTAGTTTGTACGTACATAGCACACAAAATATTAATAAATTTGAGCCATGGCAATTAGAGTCGCAGTGTAGCAGTGCACCTAAGCGGTAGAAAGGGAGCATTTCGCAATGCGCTTTTTTTTTCTCAAATGAGCCGCATCTTCGCTGCAAGCACACCTGAACCACGACGTGAAGACGGAAAGAAGGTCGGTTCGCTAGCTTTGTGCGGTGGAGGTAATCAGGTTAAACGAAATTGGGGACAAAGAGAGGAAACGGGTGAAGAAAGGCTGCGCCTCTTCGTGCGTTGTTTCCGTCGCGGCAGACTACTCCGAGACAACAGAATGCTAAGCTGCCATGCGTGCGCTGGTCTTTCCGCACGCGCTCGCGAACCATGATGAGTGTGACAAAATGCGTTCATTGTTTACGGCCAGGCCAGCGGAGATCTGTGGCAGCCAAGCAGCAATCAAATACGGCGCCCATATATGGTTTCTTTGCCCCGCGCGGGTTGGAAGGTAAGAATGATGCAAGTTGGAAGCCCGGCGCTTCTTTCCTGCGCCGGTGGCTCCGCAGTATCGAGACCACCCGCGCTAAAGAACAATTGCATGCGCGGTTCGTGTGACGTGGACAAAAGAATGGCTGAGTGTCCACGCACCGTCGTGTCCCGGTGCATGCAGGAAGCGGGAAAGATGTGTGGGCGCCCGCGAACAAAGCAAGGCTCTCCGTAGAGACCTTGAGGGCGCCTGCGATGTCGGAATCGAGCTTTCCTTTTGTTTGCTCGGCACACACTCATTTCTCGGCGACCAGGAGGAAGGCACGTGCTTTCTATTCGTTTACCTAGCTAGATTCGAGCCCGGCCCACAAGGAATTTGTCCCGGCGGCTTTCCACGGCTTGTAAAATGCGCTGCCGGAAGAGCCAACGACGACGGCGGATGGATGACTCGTGGCGCCAAGTAAAACCTTGTTTCGGAAGATCGCGTCAATCTGCACCTGCCTCGCGACATGCGAGCGCTTTCACAGACGAAAAGTTCCAACATTCACTTTGTAAATGCAATAAAACCACGTAAAACCCTATACTATTTTTACTTTACCTAATCATCATCATAGTCACAGTTCCCGCGGGAGGTTCCCCGACGCGCTGAGCTCCGAGGCAGCTTTCTAGCTGCTGTACCTGTTGTCACGGAATCACAGAGGGCAGTGGCGAGGTTTGTGCTGGGAGGAATTAATACGCGCCGCGACGTCGCTATACAAGCGTCTCAATATGTGGACGGCGCCTATACCGCTGTTTACAAACAGAGAATAGGTCTATCAGAAAAACAGGGCGAAATGAATGAGATACGCAGAACTTCTTTTTAGGTCGTAATGTTCACTTTGCTTTCTATTTCTCATCACTTTTTTCGTATTTTTGTTTATTTATTCACTGCGCTTCTGTGTATTGCCACGCCACAGGGCCACATTTTAGAACATGTTTTGTAAAACGTGGTCACTGCATACTTACTAGAAGGGGCGTAAATTTTCCAAATATGTTCCACACTAACCTGATAAAACATCGGTGGCGCGAGTGGTTCGGCTTTTATGCTGCTGTAACCGACACCAGCGAAACGCTATGGCTGATCGTAGCAAATTATGCCTTTTGTGTACATGCACTTGCCCAACTGCAAAAGGCTTCTGTTCTACAAAAAGCTGTAAACGCAATCTTTTCACGCACATACACACTTGTGGCGCCCCGCACCTGCATTCCTCTGCCTTTGTGGCCATCCACAAGAAAATTATAAGAGAAAGACTTGCAACGTTCAAGGGCCTAACACGTTATCATATGCACACGTTAACGAATGAAGGTGGGTGGACCAACCTTCGTCACGGCACTGGACAAATTTAAAGTGTCGAACGAAAAATCCCCTCTTCAGTGTTCTCGGTATTGCGTTTCCCCTCGATTCTGCGAATGCTCAACCATATAAAGGGTGCAAATGACGTTGCGCTTGAGGCAGTGACAACAAACGTCAAAAAGAACGACAAACAGGTGACTATAGAAAAGATCACAACGTCAGGATGTCGAAAAACATTCAGACAAGCGTGACGCATGTCCATTACATACATCATTTTAAAAGTGGATAATTTTTTAGTCGCACGATGACACGCTTCGTGCGTCGGCGGCGGTGTCCACCCACCCCCCTGCGCATGCTCGCGCCTTGCGTATTGCGCCGCATGCTTGCTCCTCGTGCTAACTGTTGCTCTCCCCTCTATCGCCTCGCAAGGCCGACGCTGGCAGCGTCTGCTAGTGAAAACCGACTGCTCGAGCTGCACAACCGTTCACTGGCCACCCCGTAGGCACTGGATCGCACATCAGCGTCCCACCATTCGTTCAAGGCAACGCTTCTCCTTCATTCAATAAATAAGAATAACAAGACATTAAACATTCCCAAACCATCTCTCGCCTCGCAAGGCCGACGAAGGGAGCATCTACCAGTGAAAACCGACTGCTCGAGCTGCACAACCGTTCACCGGCCACCCCGTAGGCACTGGATAGCACATCAGCGTCCCACCATTCGTTCAAGGCAACGCTTCTCCTTCATTCAATAAATAAGAATAATAAGACATTAAACATTCCAAAACCATCTCTCGTCTCTCAAGGCCGACGCAGGAAGCTTCTACCAGTGAAAACCAACTGCTCGAGCTGCACAACCGTTCACTGGCCACCCCGTAGGCACTGGATCGCACATCAGCGTCCCACCATTCGTTCAAGGCAACGCTTCTCCTTCATTCAATAAATAAGAATAACAAGACATTAAACATTCCCAAACCATCTCTCGCCTCGCAAGGCCGACGAAGGGAGCATCTACCAGTGAAAACCGACTGCTCGAGCTGCACAACCGTTCACCGGCCACCCCGTAGGCACTGGATAGCACATCAGCGTCCCACCATTCGTTCAAGGCAACGCTTCTCCTTCATTCAATAAATAAGAATAATAAGACATTAAACATTCCAAAACCATCTCTCGCCTCTCAAGGCCGACGCAGGAAGCTTCTACCAGTGAAAACCAACTGCTCGAGCTGCACAACCGTTCACTGGCCACCCCGTAGGCACTGGATCGCACATCAGCGTCCCACCATTCGTTCAAGGCAACGCTTCTCCTTCATTCAATAAATAAGAATAACAAGACATTAAACATTCCCAAACCATCTCTCGCCTCGCAAGGCCGACGCAGGGAGCGTCTACCAGTGAAAACCGACTGCTCGAGATGCACAACCGATCACTGGCCACCCCGTAGGCACTGGATCGCACATCAGCGTCCCACCATTCGTTCAAGGCAACGCTTCTCCTTCATTCAATAAATAAGAATAACAAGACATTAAACATTTCCAAACGATCTCTCGCCTCGCAAGGCCGACGCAGGCAGCGTCTACCAGTGAAAACCGACTGCTCGAGCTGCACAACCGTTCACTGGCCACCCCGTAAACGTTTGCACTGGGTCGCACAACAGCGTCCCACCACTCGTTAAGGCAACGCTTCTCTTCCATTCAATAAATAGGAATAACAAGACATTAAACATTTCCAAACCATTTCTCGCCTCGCAAGGCCAACGCAGGCAGCATCTACCAGTGAAAACCGACTGCTCGAGCTGCACAACCGATCACTGGCCACCCCGTAGGCACTGGATAGCACATCAGCGTCCCACCATTCGTTCAAGGCAACGCTTCTCCTTCATTCAATAAATAAGAATAACAAGACATTAAACATTTCCAAACGATCTCTCACCTCGCAAGACCGACGCAGGCAGCGTCTACCAGTGAAAACCGACTGCTCGAGCTGCACAACCGTTCACTGGCCACCCCGTAAATGTTTGCACTGGGTCGCACAACAGCGTCCCACCATTCGTTCAAGGCAACGCTTCTCCTTCATTCACTAAATAAGAATAACAAGACATTAAACATTTCCAAACCATTTCTCGCCTCGCAAGGCCGACGCAGGCAGCGTCTACCAGTGAAAACCGACTGCTCGATCTGCACAACCGATCACTGGCCACCCCGTAGGCACTGGATCGCACATCAGCGTCCCACCATTCGTTCAAGGCAACGCTTCTCCTTCATTCAATAAATAAGAATAACAAGACATTAAACATTTCGAAACGATCTCTCGCCTCGCAAGGCCGACGCAGGCAGCGTCTACCAGTGAAAACCGACTGCTCGAGCTGCACAACCGATTCACTGGCCACCCCGTAGGCACTGGAGCGCACATCAGCGTCCCACCATTCGTTCAAGGCAACGCTTCTCCTTCATTCAATAAATAAGAATAACAAGACATTAAACATTTCGAAACGATCTCTCGCCTCGCAAGGCCGACGCAGGCAGCGTCTACCAGTGAAAACCGACTGCTCGATCTGCACAACCGATCACTGGCCACCCCGTAGGCACTGGAGCGCACATCAGCGTCCCACCATTCGTTCAAGGCAACGCTTCTCCTTCATTCAATAAATAAGAATAACAAGACATTAAACATTTCGAAACGATCTCTCGCCTCGCAAGGCCGACGCAGGCAGCGTCTACCAGTGAAAACCGACTGCTCGAGCTGCACAACCGTTCACTGGCCACCCCGTAAATGTTTGCACTGGGTCGCACAACAGCGTCCCACCACTCGTTAAGGCAACGCTTCTCTTCCATTCAATAAATAAGAATAACAAGACATTAAACATTCCAAACCATTTCTCGCCTCGCAAGGCCGGCGCAGGCAGCGTCTACCAGTGAAAACCGACTGCTCGAGCTGCACAACCGATCACTGGCCACCCCGTAGGCACTGGATCGCACATCAGCGTCCCATCATTCGTTCAAGGCAACGCTTCTCCTTCATTCAATAAATAAGAATAACAAGACATTAAACATTTCCAGACCATTTCTCGCCTCGCAAGGCCGACGCAGGCAGCGTCTACCAGTGAAAACCGACTGCTCGAGCTGCACAACCAATCACTGGCCACCCCGTAGGCACTGGATCGCACATCAGCGTCCCACCATTCGTTCAAGGCAACGCTTCTCCTTCATTCAATAAATAAGAATAACAAGACATTAAACATTTCCAAACCATCTCTCACCTCGCAAGGCCGACGCAGGGAGCGTCTACCAGTGAAAACCGACTGCTCGAGCTGCACAACCGTTCACTGGCCACCCCGTAGGCACTGGATCGCACATCAGCGTCCCACCACTCGTTCAAGGCAACGCTTCTCCTTCATTCAATAAATAAGAATAATAATGACGAGATAACAATTATTTATTACCAAACCATACTCAACTACGCAACATTCACGTGATACCCCCACCCCTCTGCGACGGGTTTACTCGAGTTCGCTCAGTGGGAAGATGCGAGCGGCATTTTTTTTCGCGTGTGCGCACACACATGGAAATTGTACGCAGCAGTTATGCTAGCACTCTAGCCCGTGAAGCATTACCATAAAAATTAAATGAACTAACACTCTTCAGAGGGTTTTGTCTGTTTCTGAACTGAAGCGAAAGGCAAAAAAAAAGAATAAAAATGCTCGCGTGGTTCTGTATAAGTTAATCCAGAGTCCTTGAACAATCGTACTAATAAAAAAGTGTTACACCCGTTTTGCATCGTTACGTTCTGAAAAACCAAGTGTGTTATACGCCATGTTCCGTATCTGAAATATTAGGATGATGTATAAACTATTAAGTCGATAGTGTGCTTCTACCCAGTTATTACGGCGAGTTTCCTTTAACTTCTAGTGTTAACTATCTGTCTTCGTAAGATAACCACGCAATTTCGTCTTGCCGACAGGTCCTTGAGGTCCGTGGGAATGCAAGGCGTTACGATGATTTGATGCATTAGCATCAAGGTAGAGCCATCACCTGCATTTTTTTTCATGCGTTTTTTATTTTACCAGGTGCCTCGATCCTCCCGGCAAGGAGGGGTAAGGGGGGGGGGGCTGCGATTCCTACTTGCTTGCGTTCCATCCCTCTCAAGAGTAATGTATTTTTTAATGTTTTCATCGCGACAATGTACTTTACTAAACATCTCTTTTTTCCCCTTGTATTCCTTCAAAAACCTAGAGGACGCTCGAGCTTCGCCGTCAAGAGCCGAACGCGATAGCGCAGCAATCGGGCCCGCATCGCTTTCTCAGTTGCCAGCCCGACGTCGCGGTTTTCGATGCATGCCTCAACCGCAAGGAAACGGACGTCTGTGCTCGTAGCACTGGCCGTTTCAAACAATCTTAGAACACCTACTGCAAGTACACCTGCTAAATGTACGCCACTACGTCATAACTCTTCCCGTTGCGAATCATGGGAAGGACGGCCCACTACGCTTCGCGTAAGGCTACACGTGAACCCGCACTGCTGCTCACTCTGTTGATGCTTTTGTTGATGATAATGATGATAATGTTTGAGCACTTTGTAATTCATGGGCCTTTAAAACACCCACTCGTGGCGAAATTCACGTGTTTTGACGCGTGGCGCAACTCTACGCTTCTGTGACGAAACATCGCATGCGCATAGACGGGTGTATGCAGGGTTCTCCGTCAGGAGAAGGGGGGAATGAAGTTTTGTCGTAGCGACCTCCTCCCTATTATGTGAATGTATGGGGCTCACCCCCCACCTCTCATCCCCCTGCCCTCCCCCCTAGGGGGCAGTTTCCTTAACGCATATGTATACATGCGTTAAGGAGACTCCCCCCACTAAATGACATTACAATTTTTTTTGTCGAAGCTGCTTCAAGCAATGGCGTTGTTTGGTGGCAGTACCCTTGCTTGCCACGTAGAACGCCTTGGTTGGATTCCCACTAGTACCAAAGATTTTGATTCATTTACTTCATTTGCATGTTTCTCGCAATTAACGCAATTAACGCCGATACTTCGCTCAGAGTCAAAACCAACGATGCCGCAACCGACACCGACGACGGAACTCCTGCGGAACGAGCTGTTTAACACCGTCGAGTTAATATTACCCACATGATACGATGAAGAAAGCATCCTGACAACAAATTACATTTCGCTTACATGCACGTATAGATTTAATACGTCCAAGGCTTATAGGCTCAATGACAACTCAACCAACTCAGGATCCTAAACTTCTCTCTCATAGGCAACTCGAAATGCTATTTTTTGTAACTTAACTCTTAAATAACAAAGGTTAAGCAATGATCAAGTTTGTTTTGATGATTATAGAAGAATTGTTGGTTTTATTGTGTACGGTTAAAAAAAACGCGCGAGACCTCAGGAGTACGACACGTGAACAGGTGCTTTCGTGCGATCAGGTGCATACGTGGCCAGAATTTTAAATCAAACTCGAACCCCGTATGCGTATTGTGGCGAAACAGGGCAAACAAAGTGAGGAAAAACAAACAGGACACAACGCAACCTGTATGTGTCCTCTATAGTCTTCGTCCCGTCACTTGCGCTTAAATGTACCAGGTGTCACACCACAACTGCGTTGCAAGTGGCTCTTTTAGAGCTTCTTAACCATCAGACAAGCAAAAATTCATCATAATTCTGCAGCGTCAACAAAATTTTCTGCATCGCATACAGGCGTGCGTATTACCGTAGAGACGCGCAGAGGGTACAGTGCTATTACGCGGATTGCTGAATTATGTCTTAGTTGGTTCAGCTCTTATTATGCCTTAGTGGGGTTCAGCTGAAATTGAGGACGACGCGGCAAGCGATGGAAAGGAGGATGATAGGTGTAACCTTAAGAGACAAGAAGAGAGTAGAGTGGGTCAGGGAACAAAACAGGGTGGAGGATTTCATAGTTGAAATCAAGAAGAAGAAATGAACATGGGCCGGCAACGTAGCACGTAGGCAGGATAATCGCTGGTCATTAAGGGTAACTGACTGTATTCCCAGAGAAGGCAAATGCACGAAGGGGAGACAAAAAGTTAGATGGGCTGGTGAGGTTAAAAAGTTCGCAGGTGTTACGCGCCAACGAAAAGCACAAGATTGGTGGATCATGGGAGAGGCTTTTGACCTGCAGTGGGCGTAGTCAGGCTGGTGATGATGGGTGATTCTCTCCTTCGCAAAGTGATAACTATGGCGTAGTGAGGAACTCGCTCCTGTGCTGGCATGCAGTAGTCACCGTAGGAGGGTTTACAATGTGTTCCATGAATGTTACTGTGACTCTGCGGAACATTTCGTGCAGGCATGGCTCCTTTAGATGCGAAGCAGCTCTTTTACAAGCCTGTGTAATGCTGTCCCTCCGTGCGAACGCGCCGCGCGCCGCAGGTGGATGTTGGTGAGGGTGCCAAGTAGGTCACGCCACTGCTCGTGTTGACGTCATGCTCCCCTCGCAGTGCGCACTGACGTCACTCGCTTTCTCGACTCCGTCCGTTCGCCCGCAACACATGCCGCGACCGCCACTCACTATACCGTTGAATCGTCGGTTCACACGCAATAAACCGGACGCGCGCTTAACTTAAGCGTTAAAATCTGTACGTGCCACAATACCTATGCCAGCCATCGCTTCAAACGAATCTTCCAGCGCTCACCGCAGCACCCGCATTAGTGCCGTTCAACCCATGTCACCACCTGTGCGCAACGCTGCTGCTTCGCATCCCATCAGGATTCTCTTCGGGGAGATGGTCCTTTTTTTTTAACAGTGAGAGCTGTTATGATATCACAAGGGTCGTGTGTGCCACACCTGTCCCCACCGCCACCGCCGGTGCCCGTAAGCACTATCGCGCTAAGTAAGGAAAATTAAGTAAATAAAGACCACCACGAAGTTAATGGCATTCGAACCTAGGTCTCCTGCGTGCCAGCCTATAGTATTATATCATAGAACCACGCCGGTCATTTGAAAGTCCTTTGACAACTCGCGTTAGGCAGGCTTGATGTGGGGAAAGAATCACGTTATTATGAGTAATAAAGCGTTATCAAACAGCAAAGAACAACCAGGCGTCACACAATGCGAATGGGTTGTCGAATGCTCCAACCCAATAGAAAAGCTTTAAACATAATTTTTATCGTCGTCAACCACAGCATAAAAATTCCACAAAATTTGTTGCAAGTGTATAGCGGGTGGCATGCTTCTCCGAAGAATGACGAAGGGTGGCTTATATAATGGATGCCTCCCTACAATACAAAAAAATTAGGATGGTTAATGACATAGTCGGTACCTTGCAAATAATAATAATAATAATAATAATAATAATAATAATAATAATAATAATAATAATAATAATAATAATAATAATAATATTAATTTTATATTATTATTATTATTATTATTATTATTATTATTATTATTTATTATTATTATTATTATTATATTATTATTATTATTATTATTATTCAATATGCTATATGTCAAGGAATGATATGGCTAAAGGCAGATTAACTGCCTGACAATGGCCCCTAACACCCAAGCACTGTTCAACGGGGCTTTGAACACATAAAATTACAGAGTGAAATAGAAAGCGACAAGTGTACTTGTAGCATTTACTAAAAAGTGT
>WOVY01002878.1:0-30113 GCA_013436015.1 Rhipicephalus annulatus | reverse complement strand
AGAAGAGGAGCTTCAGCAGCATTTCTCGGCGCATCAGGGGCATCGCCATCAGCATAAGCTCGTGCTTGCTGCGCTTGGCCGGACGCTGCTGACTGCTTCGCTTTCTGCGTTCTGCGCTGCAAGTAAACCCGTTACAAGTGGTGTAGTGCTGAGTTTTCGATCACCCTGGAGCTTCGGAATCGCATTTTACCATTCATTATGCCTACCGACGCAAGCGCCGCTCCAACTCCTCCACCGGCACCGCCTACTGTTCTCTGCGCCCGTTCTCTGCGTCCTGCGAGATCCCCCTGTTTTCTCAGGCACAGAAGACAAGGACGTTGACGACTGGATTTCAATGTGTACGAGCGAGTGAGTACTCACAACAAATGGGAGACGCCGCCAAGTTGGCCTACGTCTCCTTTACCTGTCGGACGTGGCCAAGTTGTGGTTTATAGACCACGAAGCGGAACTCCCTACATGGTCGGTCTTCAAAACGAGCCTCACACAAGTTTCGGGCGGCCTGAGGTACGCAAACGCCGTGCCGAACAACGCTTACATACTCGGTCCCAGCAGCTTGGTGAGAATTTCACAAGCTATATTGAGGACGTTCTGGACCTTTACAAGCGAGTCAACGAGTCGATGTCCGAAGAGCTTAAGATCAAGCATATCATGAAGGGCATTGAGGACGACGCTTTCCAAATGTTGCTTTCTAAGAGTCCTCGCACTGTCCTAGAACTGACCGAGCTATGCCAGAGTTTTGACGAGTTGCGCAGGCAACGTCTTCCACCCGACGTCCCTCGGGTGTCGACGACTCTTCTCGTCCAGCCTTTCCACCCTTGGCATAGGAGAAGACCATGCCCCTCTTCTCTCCAGATCCAAGAGTTCATCCGCGCTGAGGTCGCTCGTCAGTTCTCTTTGATGTCCTGTGTACCCGATCAACCACGCAGATTGACATCTACACTCCGCGACTTTCATTGAAGACCAGGTCGCACAAGTTCTTCCTCCCGCCCTGACACCGCCCCCTGTCGCTGCACCTCTCACGTACGCCGAGGCCGTTCTCGACCTCGACAGCCTGCGTTCCAGCCAGCGCCTATGTATTCGCCGCCGCCCTTTTGCCGCCGGCCTATTCACCGCCGACCTATTCACCGCCGCCTATGCCGATACCATCTCGGCCGCAGTTTTCTGCCCCCCAGCCGCAAGTCGGAGTCTACTCCGACCAATGGCGGACCTACGACAACCGTTCCATATGTTTTGCTTGTGGTGGTGTTGGCCACGTGGCACGTTATTGTCGTCGTCGCCAGGCTGCTCAGAACATTCGACGAATGCCCTCTTTCGACCCTCAGTTTCTTCTACGCCTTCAAGCCCTCCTTCCTCTTCCTTTC
Source organism: Rhipicephalus annulatus (assembly GCA_013436015.1). Classification (NCBI taxonomy): domain Eukaryota; kingdom Metazoa; phylum Arthropoda; class Arachnida; order Ixodida; family Ixodidae; genus Rhipicephalus; species Rhipicephalus annulatus. The sequence continues at coordinate 28,752 of WOVY01002878.1, read as the reverse complement.
CTTCTAATCGTCCACATGGCCCGACCCGCCCGCCGCTCCCCATCTCCACGTCGACGTTCGCTTTCCCCTATGCGTCACCGTTCCGGACCCACCGACCCAGGAAAACTAACGGCCGCAGTTCCCGAGGCACGAACTGCGTCCCCGTCGCCATGCACAAGTCCTCGCCCCTGTCCAGCTAACGTCATTGAAGTGTTAGTCGATGGTATCGTCGTCATGGCGCTTGTTGACACTGTAGCCGCTCTGTCCGTCCTTTCTATCAACCTGTGCCACAAACTCCGCAAACTTCTGACGCCATTATCCGGCCTCTCTCTTAGAACAGCTAACGCACAAAGTGTAACACCTCTCGCAGCCTGCACCACACGAGTCGTCATCGAAGGAATTGATGTATATCGTCGAATTCGTAGTGCTGTCCTCGTGTTCCCAAGACATGTATCTTGGCTGGGACTTCCTTGCGATAGGATAATGCCGTCATTGACTGCTGTCGCGCTGAACTTGAGCTATCTGCACTTCCTGATGTTTGACGCTGTCCAAAAGCCTTCCTGCCGTGTTATAAACTCTTTGTTTCCGACGACACCACCGTACCACCGCGCTCTTCTCTGCTGGTGACTGTGTCGTGTGACGCTATTTCCGACAGTGATGTTTTATTTACGCCCTCTGCCCTGTTGATTCACGCAAATGTTCTCCACTGCCCATTGCTCTCCTTACTCTCCACCATGGCGTCACGAAGACGCTCGTGTACAATATGCTAGAAGGGCCTTTACCTTTATTCTATGATGAACGTCTCGGTCACGTGCATCCGATCGACGCCCGTCACATTTTTGACGCTCCATCTAGTTTACTTTTTACGGACCTCAGCGCACTCATTTCTGACTCTGTTGTTGACCAGTCACTCCTTGACGCTTTCTACCGCTCCATCGAGTGTCGCAACGTCTTCTTCAGAACGAAGCCAGTTAGTGAACCTGCTGCAAAAGTTTCGTACTTGTTTTGACAGCCACGCTTCTGGCCTCAGTCGCACATCGAACATATCTCACAAGATTGACACGGGAAGCCATACGCCTCTACGGCAGCGCCCCTACCGAGTCTCAGCGTCAGAGCGCCGTGTTATTGACGACCAGGTTGCTGACATGCTCCAGCGGGGTATTGTACAGCCTTCTAACAGTCCCTGGGCGTCACCGGTCGTTCTTGTTAAGAAGAAGGACGGCTACATTTGGTTCTGTGTGGACTATCGACGTTTTAAACAAGATCACCCGCAAGGACGTTTACCCTTTACCGCGAATAGACGGTGCCCTCGACTGTTTGCAGGGAGCAGAATACTTCTCTTCGCTGGATTTACGGTCTGGATACTGGCAAGTTCTATGGAAGCATCTGACCGACCGAAAACAGCATTTGTCAACACCTGATGGGTTTATACGAGTTTACCGTTATGCATTTCGGCCTTTGTATCGCTCCAGCCACTTTTGAAAGAATGATGGACACTATTTTACGAGGCCTCAAGTGGAACACATGTTTATGCTACCTCGATGACGTAGTTGTCTTTTCCACTGATTTCGACACCCATTTAAATCGTCTCGACCACGTCCTCACACGTCTCACCGACCACCGGCCTTCAAACTCAACCTCAAGAAGTGTCATTTTGATGCTCGGCAGCTCACCATTCTTGGCCACGTCGTATCGCGGGACGGCTACTTCCCTACCCCGCCAAGCTTCGAGCAGGTCGCCGATTTTCCGAAGCCAAAGAACTTGAAGGAACTTAGAAGTTTTGTCGGCTTGTCGTCATACATCCGACGCTTTATTAGAAATTTTGCTTCCGTATGTGCGCCCCTTACGGATTTTTCCTAGCGGCGACAAGGACCTTTCCACCTGGTCACCAGCATGCGACGATGCATCACCAAATTACGCCACCTGCTGATTTCACCACCCATCCTCCGCCACTACGATCCTGCCGCTCCCACGGATGGTTCATACTGATGCCAGTGGTGTTGGACTTGGCGCTGTGCTCGCGCAACGAAAGGCAGGGTTTGATGAATATGTCGTCGCCTACACAAGCCGAACTTTGACGAAAGCCGAGGCTAACTACTCCGTGACCAAGAAAGAGTCTTTGGCTATTATTTGGGCCCTTGGAAAATTTCGCCCCTACCTTTATGGTCACGCATTCGACGTCGTCACTGACCACCACCGCCCTTTGTTGGCTATCCACACTTAAAGACCCTTTCCGGACGACTTGCTCGCTGGGAGCTCAACTTCAGAAGTACGACATCCGCGTTATTCCAGAATCTGGTCGTAAGCACACGGACGCCGACGCCCTTTCTCGCTCACCCCTATCGGTGAAGATGTTTGCCTCTCTTCCCTCGAGCCTGCACTTGCGTCATCCGCCTTGCGCAACATGACGGAAGGATCCCTGGATCAGTGGCCTCATAAGCATTCTTTCTGATCCTCTCACTCCTTCGCCGTCTCGCGCTCTCCGCCGCCAGGCTACCAACTTTTTGCCTAAGGAATGATCTTCTTTATCGACGCAACTACCTTTCTGACGGTCGCAAGTGTCTCCTTGTGATACCCCGCCATCTTCGAGCTGCCATCTGCGAAGCTTTTCACGCGGACCCACAGTGCGCCCACGCAGGCCTCTTCAAGACATACGCTAGGCTTCGACTCAGATTTTATATGCGTGGCATGTATAACTACGTGCGAAAATTCATTCGCTCATGTGCTCAGTGCAAACGACAAAAGTTACCTCCCGGGCAAGTCTACCCGTCACAACCTCTTCCTTGTCCTAGTCGACCTTTTGATCGCGTCGGCATTGACATTTACGGACCACTACCATCAACTCTAGCTGGTAATCGCTGGATTATTGTTGCGATACACCATCTGACACGCTATGCTGAAACAGCCGCGCTGCCGACTGCCACAGCCCGTGACGTTGGAACGTGTCTGTTGCAACGTTTCATTCTGCGTCATGGTGCCCCTCGCGAGCTCTTAAGTGACAGAGGTCATGCCTTCCTTTCTGACGCCTTGAAGGCATTACTCAACGAATGCCGAATCGTGCACCGCACAAGTACAGCGTACCACCCTCAAACAAATGGCATGAGGGAGCGCTTCAACCGTACTCTTGGCAATATGCTGTCGATGTACGTCGCCTCTGATCATTCACATTGGGACCAAGTTCTCCCGTTCGTCACCTACGCGTATAATATTGCCGTATAAGCTACTACTGGGTTTTCGCCATACTTTCTTTTGTACAGACGAGAACCTTCAAATACAGTAGACACTATTTTTTCATATAAACCTTATGAGTTTCGAAAGTACAACTCTGTCCGAAGCTGCCCGACATGCTGAAGAATGCCGCCAGCTTGCCCGCTTTTTTTCTACCGAGGACCAGTGGCAGCAGCAATCTCGCCAGACTGGGGACCGTTCGGCTCCAAACTTTCCACCTGGTTCATTAGTATGGCTTCGGGCACCTGCTACCACACCTGGCCGCTCCGCAAAACTTCTTCTCAAATACATCGGGCCATACCGCGTTGTAGAGCAAACGTCACTCGTCAACTATATTGTGGACCCCTTCATCCTATCCACAGACCTACGCTACCGCGGCCGCGACACTGTCCACGTCTCTCGTCTCAAGCCATATTACCACCCATTAGTCGTTTCTTCTTCCTAATCCGCCAGGATGGCGTCTTTTTGTGCGGAGGGCGATTGTAGTGAAGAAGAGGAGCTTCAGCGACATTTCTCGGCGCATCAGGGGCATCGCCATCAGCATAAGCTCGTGCTTGCTGCGCTTGGCCGGACACTGCTGACTGCTTCGCTTTCTGCGTTCTGCACTGCAAATAAACCCCGTTACAATATAATCACAAAATAGCAATTGTTTTATGGAACAAATTAATATCAGCTATGTCAGCGGTGTTAGGGGAAGGCCATCCCAGCTGACACAAGTTCTAGGTATGAATGAGTCATGAAAATATTTAGTATGACATGATTGAATTCCAACTTTATTGCGGTGACCAATGCGAGCTGATATATATATATATATATATGAGTAACTAGTTTTTTAAGAAGTTATTATCGTAAATTTTATGAAAAAGACATAAAGAAATGTCAGCTAGGTAAAGACACGTTCAAAACTGGCAGAATATAGGCCACTATCACTTAATTGGTGCGTAGCGAAGCTGATGGAGAAGCTGGCCTGCGTTCGGCTGACATCGTGGATGGAGAATCCCAAGGCCTTTCCACCATGTATGGCTGGGTTTACGCAACGATTGGGTGCACAGGAGAACATCTTGGACTTGGTGAGTCAAATAAAACACCAAAGAGCATACGGCTTTTCAACTCTGGCAGTGTTCCTGGACGTTTCAAAAGCGCACGACTACGTGTTCCAAGGTGCGATAATTTGTGATCTTGTGTCTGTGGAAATAACAGGACACGTTTTACGCTTTGTTCTGGTGTTTCTTAATTACCGCTCGATGCAGGTGAAGTTAGAGGCAGTGATCAGTAGCTCAAGGAAAATCACCAGAGGAGTGTCACAGGGCAGTGTGCTGTCTCCAATGTTGCTGAATGTGGCCAAGACTGGTTTACCCAATGCTCTCAAGACTGTGAGCAAGGCAGTTCAAACATCAGTTAATGCCGACATCATATTGACACGTGCGGTTCTTTTGGTTTACAAAGAAAGCCGCTATCACTTTCTGTTAAGCGCAACGCAGGTCGCGTTTATCTTGTATGCCACTCTGGAACGCGTTATGACGCGTGTATCTGTTAAGCGCAACGCAAGCCGCGTTTATCTTGTATGCCACTCTGGAACGCGTTACGACGCGTGTATCTGTTAAGCGCAACGCAGGCCGCGTTTATCTGTATGCCACTCTGGAACGCGTTACGACGCGTGTATAAAAGCCGGCGCAGTGCGCCACTGGGAGTCTTTTTTTTTCCGTCGGCCGACGACTGTTCACGCCGCTGTTGCTGTGAGTTGTGTTTGGCCTTGTTTTGCTGGGCACAAGTTCGCCCAATAAACAGTTCGCCTGACACCGCCCTGACTCCTGCGTGCTTCCTCCCAAGTGCTGCGTGTGTTACAACCTCGTGACATCTGGTGGAGGTGCTTCTCGGTCCATGTACCGTACGCCCCCGTCCAGCCATGAGCCAAGCCCAAGCCGCCAAGAGGACGACGCCGACCCGGTCGTTCGAGTGAGCCGAAGACAACAAGGACTACCGCCCGAATACCTGCCGCTCCCCGACAAGAACAAGAAAACAAAGGCTGCTACGAAGCCGGCATCCACGATGACGGAAGCAAGGTCTTCGGCAACTGTGGTCGTCAACCAGCCCAAAGAGCCGCCTACCTTCCGCGGATCGACCTACGAAGACCCGGAAAGCTGGCTTGACATTTACGACCGCGTCGCAGCCCTCAATAAGTGGGACCCGGACGACAAGCTGCGTCATGTGTATTTTTACCTGGAAGACGCCGCAAGGACTTGGTTCGAGAACCGCGAGTCAACGCTTCGAAACTGGGACGACTTCCGCGTTGCTTTCCTGCGCACCTTTGCAAGCGTCGTGCGGAAGGAAAGAGCCGCATCACTGCTTGAAACTCGGGTGCAGCTCCCCAACGAAAACGTAACGATCTTCACGGAGGAGATGACGCGACTTTTCCGCCACGCCGACGCCGACATGTCTGAGGACAAGAAGGTTCGCCTGCTTATGCGAGGAGTGAAGCAGGAGCTCTTCGCCGGACTGATCAGAAACCCGCCAAAGACGGTACAAGAGTTCCTCTCCGAGGCTACCACCATCGAGAAGACTCTTGAAATGCGGACCCGCCAATACGATCGGCGCATGTCACCAGACGTCGCAGAAGTCCGAGGACTCTGCCCCGACGACCTGCGCGAGACCATACGCGCTATTGTTCGTGAAGAACTGCGCCGCATGTTGCCATCGTCTCAGCCCCAAATCGCCTCTCTCGAAGACGTAGTCCGCGAGGAACTACAGCGCTCACTGAGCGTTCCTGAACGGCCACAGCCCCAACCGGAGGCGATGACCTACGCCGCTACTGCACGACGACCTGTCGCCGCTCCTCGCCAACACCAGGACCCAACGTCTCCGCAGTTTCGTCGCCAGCCAACGCCGCCACCCCCGACGCCTTCCCGCTCGCCAGTAATCCAGCGCTCGCCGAGGAAAACTGACGTTTGGCGCACCCCGAACCACCGCCCACTATGCTACCACTGCGGCGAAGCCGGGCACACCTACCGCTACTGCCAGTACCGTGAGATGGGACTGCGTGGCTTCGACGTGAACGCGCCGCGTCCGCGCCCAGGTGAGCGACCTCGCGACATCGCCGACTACATCGCCGGATCGCAGTGGCAACAACGACGACCATCCCGTTCACCTTCGCCTGGCCGCTACGTCTCCCCGGATCGCCGCCAGTACACCGGCCCTAACCGGGGCCGATCCCCAAGCCCCTACCCGGGAAACTAAAGGCAGCAACCGATGGAGGTGCGGTTGCTGCACGACGCAATGCCGAAGATCCTCCTCGCGCCGCCGCCGCCACTGCCGATGACGACGACCACGACGCACGAACTTTCCCGACGTAGTCGCAGTACGCCGCCTGAGCAGAGTCTTTACGACAAAGCCTCGCCGCCGACGCGACATAGCAGCACCGGACCACGCCGACGCAGCCGTGATCCGACGCCCCGACCTAACCGGAACGCCAGACGACGAACCACCGACCTCGACGTGATCATCGACGGCCACAGCGTCACCGCCCTAGTCGATACCGGCGCCGACTACTCTATCATCAGTGGTCTCTTCGCCGCTAAGCTCAAGAAGGTAAAGACTGCATGGGAAGGACCGGATATCCGAACAGCAGGGGGCCACCTTATAACACCGACTGGAACCTGCACGGCAAGAGTCACGATTCACAGCCAGACGTATTCTGTGAATTTTGTGGTCCTGCAGCAATGCTCGCGAGACGTCATTTTAGGCATGGATTTCCTGGACCAGCAAGGCGCAGTCATCGACCTAAGATCCGGGTCAATCACGCTGTCCACGGATAATGCAACGGCGTCAGACTGCAACGTCGCTCACAACGCCTTGAATGTGACAGAAGAGCAGGTAACCATCCCGCCACTGTCGAGCGTCATCACTTCCGTCGGCACCAAAGCGTCTACCAACTTACAAAGTGTCATCGAAGGCGACCAGCACCTGCTCCTAGACCGTCAGATGTGCGTCGCAAGAGGCATAGCCAAGCTTCATAACGGCGAAGCCAAGGTAATGGTGACGAACTTCAGCAAACGAATATAGGCACTTGAATAGGGGCACGACGGTAGCACATCTAAGCGAATTTGTGGAAGCGAGCAATGCCTTCGCCCTCACCGATTCTCAGGGAGCCGCAACGTCGACAGCAGTGTCCGCGCCTGCCTTCGACGTCAATCAAAGCCTTTCCAGGCAGCAACAAAAGGAGCTCAAAGCCTTACTCCACCAATACAAGGAGTGCTTCTCGTCGTCATCGAGGCTTCGTCAGACCCCTCTCGCGAAACATCGCATCGTAACCGACGAACATGCCCGTCCGCTCCGTCAGAGCCCCTACCGAGTTTCTGCACGGGAAACGCGAGGCCATCAAGCAACAAGTCGACGAAATGCTGCGTGACGACATCATTCAGCCGTCTACGAGTCCGTGGGCATCACCCGTGGTGTTGGTGAAGAAGAAGGACGGAACCCTACGTTTTTGCGTCGATTATCGTCGCCTGAACAAGATAACAAAGAAAGACGTGTATCCCCTCCCACGGATAGACGATGCTCTGGACAGGACTCTACAACGCCAAGTATTTTTCGTCGATGGATCTCAAAACCGGCTACTGGCAAATCGAAGTAGATGAGAGAGACCGAGAGAAGACTGCCTTCATAACACCAGACGGCCTATTCGAGTTTAAGGTCATGCCCTTTGGTCTTTGCTCGGCGCCTGCGACGTTTCAACGGGTTATGGACACAGTACTCGCAGGCTTGAAGTGGCAAACTTGCCTCGTCTACTTGGACGACGTAGTCGTATTTTCTTCCAACTTCGACGAGCACCTCTGGCGCCTTGAAGCTGTTCTTCGGATAATCAAAGCCTCGGGACTTACCCTGAAGCCAGAAAAGTGCCGCTTCGCCTACGAGGAACTATTGTTCCTTGGCCACGTTATCAGCAAGTCGGGAGTGCTCCCTGATCCACAGAAAACAGCTGCGATCGCCGACTTCCCTGCACCCACCGACAAGAAAGCAGTACGCCGATTTCTTGGCCTCTGCGCTTATTACAGACGCTTCGTGAAGAACTTTTCGCGGATCGCCGAGCCACTGACGTACCTCACGAAGGCCGACGTCGACTTCAAATGGGAAACGCCGCAAGTCGAGGCATTTCAAGAATTAAAGCGACGCCTGCAAACGCCGCCAATACTGGCGCACTTCGACGAAGAAGCTGACACCGAAATTCACACGGACGCGAGCAGCACAGGGCTCGGCGCCGTGATCGTGCAGAGGACCAACGGACTTGAAAGGGTCATCAGTTACGCTAGCCGGTCACTTTCGAAGGCAGAAGCCAATTATTCCACGACAGAAAAGGAATGCCTTGCCATCATCTGGGCTACATCAAAGTTCCGCCCCTACCTGTACGGCAGGCCTTTCAAAGTCGTGAGTGACCACCACGCCTTGTGTTGGCTAGCTAACTTGAAAGATCCATCAGGGCGCCTCGCACGGCGGAGTCTCAGACTACAAGAATTTGACATCACCGTCGTCTACAAGAGCGGACGAAAGCACTCCGACGCCGACTGCTTGTCTCGCGCCCCTGTCGATCCGCCGCCCCAGGATGACCAGGACGACGACTCTTTCCTGGGACCCATAAGTACCGACGACTTCGCGGAACGCCAACGAGCTGACCCAGAGCTCAAGATCCTCATGGACTACCTGCAAGGCAAGACCGCCGACGTGCCGAAAGTATTCCGCCGAGGACTGGCTTCGTTTTTCCTGCGAAACAACGTCCTCCTGAAGAAGAACTTCTCGCCGCTCCGCGCCGACCACCTCCTCGTGGTGCCTTCAGCGTTACGTCCAGAGGTTCTGGAAGCATTACACGACGACCCGACAGCCGGACATCTTGGTGTTTCCCGCATACTGTCACGAATACAAGAGAAGTACTATTGGCCTCGCCTCACTGCCGACGTCACCCACTACGTAAAGACATGCAGAGACTGTCAGCGACGCAAGACGCCGACAACTAGGCCAGCCGGACTTCTGCAACCCATCGAACCACCTCGACGGCCATTCCAACAAATTGGCATGGACTTACTGGGGCCGTTCCCGACGTCAACTTCTGGCAACAAATGGATTGTCGTAGCGACTGACTACCTCACCCGCTCTGCCGAAACAAGGGCCTTGCTCAAGGGCACTGCCGCCGAGGTCGCCAAGTTCTTCATTGAGAACATCGTCCTCCGCCATGGAGCCCCCGAGGTCCTCATCACCGACAGAGGTACGGCCTTTACGGCTGACCTAACGCAGGCGATCTTGAGGTACAGTCAGACAAGCCACCGCCGAACCACCGCGTACCACCCACAGACGAATGGCCTCACCGAGCGTCTAAATAAGACCATCGCCGACATGCTGGCCATGTACGTGGACGTCGAACACAAGACGTGGGACGCCATACTCCCGTATGTAACCTTCGCGTACAACACGGCCGTGCAGGAAACGACGCAGTTTGCTCCATACAAGCTCGTCTACGGACGGAGCCTAACAACGACGCTTGACGCCATGCTACCGGTCGGCACCGACGAAGAAGACCTCGACGTCGCCAGCTACCTGGTTCGCGCTGAAGAAGCTCGACAGCTAGCCCGCCTGCGTATCAAGAGCCAACAGACAGTCGACAGGCGCCACTACAACCTTCGACGACACCACACCGAATACCAACCCGGCGACCTTGTCTGGGTCTGGACGCCGATACGACGACGGGGATTGTCTGAGACGCTCCTGCGACGCTACTTTGGACCCTACAAGGTAGTCCGACGTCGTGGTGAACTGGACTATGAGGTCGTGCCCGATGGCTTAACGTCATCCCAACGACGCCGTGCACGACCCGAAGTCGTACACGTGGTGCGACTTAAACCTTATTACGCGCGCTGATTAGCTGTGACGCAATGTTAATGTAATTTATTGCATGTACTCTCTCTTAGGTTCTGTCTTTAGCATCGGGACGATGCTTTTTCAGAGGGGGGGTAGTGACACGTGCGGCTCTTTTGGTTTACAAAGAAAGCCGCTATCACTTTCTGTTAAGCGCAACGCAGGTCGCGTTTATCTTGTATGCCACTCTGGAACGCGTTATGACGCGTGTATCTGTTAAGCGCAACGCAAGCCGCGTTTATCTTGTATGCCACTCTGGAACGCGTTACGACGCGTGTATCTGTTAAGCGCAACGCAGGCCGCGTTTATCTTGTATGCCACTCTGGAACGCGTTACGACGCGTGTATAAAAGCCGGCGCAGTGCGCCACTGGGAGTCTTTTTTTTTTTCCGTCGGCCGACGACTGTTCACGCCGCTGTTGCTGTGAGTTGTGTTTGGCCTTGTTTTGCTGGGCACAAGTTCGCCCAATAAACAGTTCGCCTGACACCGCCCTGACTCCTGCGTGCTTCCTCCCAAGTGCTGCGTGTGTTACAACCTCGTGACAATATGCATCTGGCTGTCTGGATATCACCATAAGCGATTGGAAGTGATTGGCCAAAGTTATACTCTCTGCACAAATATACTTTGAATCTATTGGACTAACAATATCAGCTGAAAAGTCTAGATTCATGCTATTCTGAAGTATGTGAAGACGAGATACAAGGATGAAAATATTACTTTCTGATGCATCAATTAAGCAAGTTCAGTACATGAGATTCGCTAAAGTCATACTAGACACCAGGATGAATTGGCGACGGGCAGTAGACAATACAATGTCAGCGCTGTCACCTCGTGTAAACTTCCTTCGAAGGATAACAGGAACAACCTGGGGGTGCCACCCAACATCACTGATAAAGTTACACGTGGACCCGCAGGGCGCGGGTTCAAATCCCGGCTGCGGCGGCTGCATTTCCGATGGAGACGGAAATGTTGTAGGCCCGTGTGCTCAGATTTGGGCGCACGTTAAAGAACCCCAGGTGGTCTAAATTTCCGGAGCCCTCCACTACGGCGTCTCTCATAATCATATAGTGGTTTTGGGACGTTAAACCCCAGATATCAATCAATCAATCAAAGTTACACGTGGCAGTGTATCTTACGAGAAGCTGTCAATAAGAATTTGCACTCGTTATGACTGACGCCTCACGAGCCATGTGTGTCAAAAGGTCTATCAGGGAAGAGCCTTGCTTGCTTCATCGAATTCTTAATCGTGTGTTTTCCTAATTGCCTCTGGTCTCTCTGAATGAGTCACAGTACGAACGGCTGAAAACACTTTATCGTAAAGGCCTCAGATTCGCTTAGGGAGTGCCAAAGTTTGCAGCGAGCATAAAGGTACTTCATGAAGCTCGTCTTCCGCCGTTACGTGTTCTCAACTCTCAATGACTGCTGACACAGCTTTGCTGACTTAGTGAATCGAGCCCAGGACGAGCACTACTCAGTCAGCTTCGGCGACGCACAGAATCGCGAGCTTTCGTGGCCCTCAATACGCTTCGTCATCTTGGCATCGATTTCCTCAAACAAAGACAACTTCGACAAGACCCACTTTGGTCGCATCAGGATGTCGACTGTCAGGTGGCGATTCCATGGATGCACAGCAAGCGTTCCACACCCGCAGAGTAAGTACGTTCTTTGGTACTTGAATATATTGAAGGAAAGTACGCCAATCACTCGAAAGTTTTCACCAATGAATCAGTAGACAGTGCGCGGAGCAAGTGCTGCGGCGTTTGTAATCCCGTTTCTAAAGGCGTCCGGGGGCCGCACGACTCGAGTGCGTTGTGTCATCGACAGCTTGTGAAAGCGTGAAAATTGAAGTAGCCCAAGAAAAAACTGAAGTTTTGTAGGCAGCAACAAGTCGTGCTGTTTTCGGACAGTAAACCCGCTTTGCAGCGGCTAAAAGATGAATTAGATTCGGATCGATGCATTCAAAGATCTCTGCGAATTCTTAAAGACCTGCATGACAATAGTGTAAACTTTAAGTTTCAATTGATTCTATCACATGGTCGTATAGGGGGCAACGAGGCGGCTGACAGACTTTCCCGAAGTGCTGTGGCGCTTACACCAACGAAGAAGGCTTCCAAAGACAATCAGTGTATCTTACGAGAAGCTGTCAATAAGCATTTTTACTCGTTATGGCTGACGCCTCATGAGCCATGTGTGTCAAAATGGCTATCAAGGGAAGAGGCTTGCTTGTTTCATCGCATTCGAACGGGATCAGCGCGTATACCAGCATGGCTCCACAAGATCAGACTCTCAGCGACCCCCTTGTTCCCGAAGTGCAAAAAAATGGGGATGTAGAACACTAATTGCTTAAGTGTCGTGAGCCCAAAAGTAACGGCAAGGTTTATTTCAGGAACTGCAACATTTAGGCTCGCCTTGTGACAGCGTGACTGATATTGTGTTTCCGCGTGGTCACTAGATCTTCATAAAACAGGTGTCGCGACTTCTTATGAAATTTTTGAATGCTACTGACCTCGCATGTGACTGGTGATAAGTGAATTATGTTTGGGGTACGGTGCAGCGAGTTAGGGTACTGGAACAATAATGCATGTGAAATAGTACAAAGACCGCCAGCCTAAGCAGGCTTACGTCGCAATATGCACGATTTTTATTTTAAAAGCCCGTCGTGCTTAGTTAAAAAACAAACAAAGGACATTACCTACAATTAGCAAAGAGGAAACTGGGCGGGGCAATCACCTGCAAATTATGCAAGGCTAGACCCGCCGGCTACCTACAACATATCCTAACATAACCTAAGCGCCAGACCTGGGATCGTTTGTTTTTGTGAGAAAGAAGCCGTGCAAAAGTTCCTCTTTCCCTGGCGCCTGAGGGACAGCCTGTACTCACTCCTCGGTCGCATCACCAGTATCTAGCTGCACGGGCTGCCACAGCGCACTAGTGGGAAGACGAGAGGCAATAGTAGGAACGGTTTCTCTATCACCACAACAGAGAGTGAGTGATCTGGGGCGCTTTGGCCTACACTAACTGGCGGGCCTCTTTCAGCGATCAGATATCCTGAGGCATCGTGACGCCGTAGGAAATTCCTAAAAAAGAACTTGACTACCTCAGCAGGACTACCTTTAGGTGAAGTGTTGGTTTCGGCGTGATATGTGGGTTAGCCCGTAGCTATGATGATCGACTTATTGTCGTAAGTGGACGTCGAAAATTGCAACAGCCAGTCCATACTGTTCTGCTGAAAAGATTGGCAGGGCGGCTTAATTTGCTGAAAGAACCCCACTTGTCTTGTCGGCAACGTATTTATTATTGATAGCCTCTGTAGTTCTCATGGTAACAGGTGGTGTCCATGGTAAACTATCCAGCTGTCCGTTCGTTATGAAGGGCCAGAAGGGCTAATATCAGCTGACAGATATGCACAGGGTATGTCCCACACGAAGGAATTATTGAAAAAAAAAACTATTGTTGCAGCGAAGAAACTCCCATGAACTAGCTCTAGATTGAATGAGAACCTGTCTGTATTGATGGAGAGCGCACTAATATTTCCTGCTTACATCATTACCGAAGGCTGCACTCCCAAATTAATGGTAGCCTATCACCAGTAATAAAGCAAGCGTAGGGAAGAAGGCTAGCTTCGGTGGCGTAGCTTTGCGTCTTAGCGGCATCGCCATCACTTTGGCACAAGGCTGCTGCGCTTGCCTGAACTAGAGTGCCTAGAATATTTCTCCTAGTGTCGTGAACGGGCCGGCCGAGGGGAAATGGTATGCGATACAGCCGCCAGGTGGCAGTACCGCTCTCTGGCGCGCTGCTTTTTCGGCTAGCTGGGGAGGCAGCAAGCCGGAGCAGACGCTTTGCGTTGAAATTGCAGTGGTGGTTTCATGGCTTAGCACGCGATTGCCTTGTTATCCTGCGTTTTCCATGCAGACTGTAAATAAAGCGTGTGAATTTGAACGAAATGTATGCGAGCTCTCTGCCTTGTTGAGATTTTGTGTCCTCCTGCCGTGCCGCCTCTTCATAGATTGGCCGCTCGCGCGTTACCAATGCTACTTTTTAAATTGCGGTAACTAAGGTGTGGCCAACCGAGGGCTCCCAGCGGTACGACTGTTCAACACAAAAAATCACATATTTCTCTCCTCATCCGCGACCACCATTCCCTCCCGTAGGCTGCTGTCGCGACTTTGTTGTCATGTGCAGAATCGCAGGCACTGTACAAACCCTCTTCTCGCAACTTTTTATATATACAATGTATTATGGACACTTACTTTCCCTGCACTCGGTGGCAGGCCTGGACGCACCCACGTACAAGGGTCATTATCTCTTCGATTGGCCCTTCACGCCTCGAAGTAATCGGAAAAATAAATTATGCCAAAGCAATGACAGTGCGCCAGACGAAACCACTGGCGAACAGGACCCCCTTCGAATGAGTTACCAGCAGTAAGGAAAAACAAACCAATACAAAATGTCAATTTACAATATCAACATTTATTGCAGAAGTCAGTGTCAAGAATTTATTTACATTTTTCACTTTGGCAGCTCCGAACTCCTAACAGATTCACAATGCCAGATTTCTTAATTACAAAAGCCACTGTACCAGGAACTTATTTACATTTTTTACATGAACAGCACTCAACACCTTACTGACACCGCCGCATTTTCAAGAGCTTTTGCTTCTCTCGCTTAGAGGACAGGCTCTTATTTGTTGCTTTCGTGGAGAAGTGCAGTCTGGTGAGTGCGTAAAACTTAATAATCGCTGTAGTGAGCTTACGACCGTGCTCAATGCAGCCAAATTTAAGTTCATGAACCTGAAGAAAAAGCAAGAAGCTAACCAAGCTTTCGGCATGAAGCTTGTTCCGGCTGAAAAACACAGTGAAAGCATTTTCAAGCTTTGTGATGAGCTTTTCAAGAGCGTCTGATGGGTAGAGCAGGCCCCCATGGTTGACCTGATTCGTCAGCGTGGCATTGTAGTTCGATTCTGCTTGCAGAGGCATAATGCAGAGACAAGATGCACAATCAGGGCATGGGATTTTTTTCAGAGATTTGCGCACAACATAGCCAGCTATATAGAAAATTAGCCGGCTATCGCTCTTTTCTTCTACCATACCATCATGGTCAAGAAGGGAGGCATGCCTTTCCAGCACTTCTTCAGCATGCGGCCGGTTTCCTTCATCCAGAAGGCTATCAACAAGGGCTGTTACACGAGCTCCCTTTTGTTCGGGCACATCAGAAGGCTCTAAAAGAGCAGTAACCAGTTCAGGAGGAGAGCTACCTCTTTTAGGGGGTCTGGCGAGGCTGTAAAATGCCATGTTATTGATGACGACCAAAAATTGCTCAGGGGAGGGGTGATCGTTGCTCCCAAAGGCCTGCCGGACGACACCAAACACATTTTCCATCTTGTCCTGGCTTAGGTTTGCAGTTAGCAAATATGTGTACTTCAGTGTGCTAGAAACGTAGCTGAGGAGTGACAGTGTGCTCTGAATAGTCTTCCGGAGCCCTAGAGCAGTACTCTCGCTTAAAACCCCCCACCGTGCTTGGCAGCATGCTCTTCTCACTCTCGCAGAAATGGGAGAAAGTCTTCCAGAAACTTTGCACTTGCTGAACCACATCTAAGGCCTTTCGAAGGGATTCGTGCCGTCATTATAAAAATCAGTCTTTCCATCGTTTGAATAAACTTCTCCGTAGACTGTGTTATCTTAAACGTCTTAACTAGGTGGTCCTTGAAAAGAAAAATCCCTTTCAAAACTTCCTCACTAAAAAGCTGAAATGCGAGGTTTACCCTCATTTTCTCAAATGCTTTTGGCTGCACGTGTGACTCCGTGATGTGCGGCATCACTTTTAGTGTCAGTGACTTGCTATCCTTAATCCATGTCTCTCTGACAACATCAACAAGGACGTGACCATCTGGGATCTGCAGGCCTGTCGACACAAATGCATTTCGGATGCACTTGATCCGATGAGGAAAGTCTGATATGAAGTGCACGTTCCTACCTGGCTCGACCGGATGTGGAACTTTGCAGGTGATTTCCTTGCAGGTAGCTGAACAAATAGAAAAAAAGCACCTGGTTGACTACCAGCTCATATAATTAATTTAAAAATTAAAAGTAGAGATATCACACCTTTGATTTCAAACAGCTTCCAGAGAGCCCGGTTCCAGGTTGCACCATCGCTTGTCCAATAATCAACAAATAGTCCAGCGTTTTCTGCGAGGATTGTGGCTTCCAGAAGAATTTTAGACAGGACCGAGGCTTTTACATTGCCTTTTGAGGCAAAGACGCCAAGGATCTGAGTCCATTTTCCTTCAAAGATATCGAATCCCACAATGCATGAGTAGCCCCCCAGATGAAATCAGGTCAAAGAGGCAATCGAGTAATAGTACCAAACGCTGCTGATAAATTTAAGTACTTGTAAACATTCATCCACAATACGGCTGTGTTTCAAATGCACATACCTTGGAATGGCTGAAACATAACCACGAACCCGTGGTCACTGGCCTCTGTCTTATTTCTGTCATCCGTAAATGGTCCTAAGTCCACAAATCCTGTCAGCTCCCCAGATGCCTTGACGTTAATGTTCTCTGAGAGTTTGAGTTCGTCAAATACAAGTCCACCATGACGGCTAAACTCGTCTATTTCCTTGGTCTTCTCCTGTAGTGCTGAAAGGACTTTTGAGTTAAATCCAAATGCGCTCTTAAAGCCTTTCATATGCTTGTCTAAGCAAGTCTTGCTTGGCAGAGCCATTATTTCGTGCCTGCGGACATGCTCGTAAAGCTGTGCACTTTTCATTCGCATAAGAATGCACTCCAATATCCACAGTTTGTCATACGACATGCCTCTGGTCGACTTCCGAGTGGCTGCCTGAAAGCAGGTTTTGACAGCAATACGCTGCTTCACTGGCAGACCACTCAACTTTTTTTCTAAAGCAGCCCTGGCAATTCCATTGTTGACTGCCCGTAGCTCTTCAATGCTCCTTTGCGCCTTAGCCAGCTTCTTCTTGGCCCGGAACAACTGCACAGACTTCCTAGAAATGCGCTGCTTGAATGTGCCTCTGCGTTTTCTTCTTCAGTCTGTTCCGCTGATTTTGAATCAGTCTTCTCAGGTACTTGCACCTCAAGCAAGCTTTCCCATCCTGCGTAGTAACCAAGCACTTGGGCGAAAAACATCCGCTTCCGAAACGGACGCACTTAGTGCCAGCGGCAGGCTCAATTTCGCAGCCGCAACAAAGAAGCAGATCGTCGGCCCTTTTCAGCGAAGCGAGTGCGTCAGTTTCGGTGCTGACATAGTGCTCTTCCACATTTATGCCGCAGCAGTGAGTACTGCAAAGGTACCCATCTGCAGCACCTACTTCCTTGCTTGACGAAAACACTACGTGTTTCAACACGCACACGTCACCCGGCACTGTATTGTAGTGCCATGCGAAGCACAATGCTTCTGGGTTACTGGGCAAGCAAATTTTGCTGCAAAATGCCGACGGCGGCGTTATGCTGTGAAACGGGTGCGGCGCCTGTGCTGTTTCCTCGCCAGCGGCAGCATCGTCACAGGCCTGGGAAGTCGTGGGTTCATTCGGCGCTTTACGCTTAGCAGGCGGAGCTGTGCAGTCAGCAATATTCCTCTCTTTTCTTTTTCGAGGCACTGGTTTAGTCAGGTAAGCGGGGCCATCCGGGAAAATGGTAGGAACGGCGTCCGGCGTTAGCGATGGTCGTTCACGGTCGAATTCGACGTCCTCGCCGTTGATGACATGCTTGAAAGTTCTTTGGATGTAGCGATCATCAAAATGACGAGAACACACTACACAAGTTTCGTCTAGAACTTTGTCACCTCTTTTGATGTTTCGCGCCCATTCTTGAAGACGAACAGGGTCTGCCGGAGCCCTGAACAGAGACACCTTCTCCTTGAAAGACTTGTACCCGCCTTTGCACAAAGGCACAAAGCACGTTCTTCCTTTTTTTCAGGCATAGTCACACACAATCGCTGCACGAGAATTCACGGCACATATTCGAAACGCAGCGAGAACACGCTTCACCACACAGACAAGTCGCCACCCGACACAACGTTGAAAGACCCGGCCGGCACGCAAACTGACGCGCCAGTTGCAAGTAGCGCCCCTAACGCTGAATCCAAATCAATTTCCTAGTCGCCGATGGGGAAGGCACCTGTTCATGACACTAGGAGAATATTCTAGGCACTCTACCTGAACGCTGCTGTCGACTACCTGTTCTCCGGCTAACAATCTTCTTAAGACGCGTTCCCATTTGTTGTAGTACTTCAGCCAATGATTCCGAGTGCAAGAATTGTAATAAAAAGTAAATAATTGCCCACCTTTGATTTTTGATCTGCGCATCAACGTTTTTGACTTAGGTGTTTACTGTTTTGAAATATGGCATGAGCATGAAATCCACAGGTGCTTCTTTATATACAAACCGCAGAAGTCTAACATAGCAGCACTTCGTGAAAACAAGAAAATATGACTTTGATCGATGATGGTCATCATGCATTGCCTTGGATATTTGTCTCGAAAAAGCACGGGCGAGAATATTAAATTGGTGCCTCGGGAGGAAACAGCACTAAAACCATCGAAGTTCGACATGTTTTGCCTGATAACACCCGTCGTTCTTGATTTAATGTTTACTGTGACCTTAAACAGTCGCTGTAGAGCTGAAGGAAGGCTTACACTAAGCGGTTGGCTTGAAGGAAGGACTGCAGAATCAAGCACGCAAGAAAATATCTTTCGTAAGGTAAGATATTCGGTGCAAGCAACACTAATATTACGATGAGTTTGCGGGCTACACGTGCGAAGTGTCTGTATGCCTGCTGCATGTATACGCTTCTGTGTGCAAAATGATTGATATGTTGCAGTTTTATAGAAATCAGCCTCTGGAGTTTCGCAGTGGCGTAGCGCCACTTGTAGGAGCAATATTTCATCGTGGAAAGTTTGTCATGCTTACACAGTTTGCTGTGAAACCAAGTCCAGCCACCTTGAGCGAAACAACATTTTGGCTTCATATTGCGTGCTTTGCGCATTTGTCACACAGGGGTAGAGCTTTGATCTTTTATTCGCTGGCTGGACGTGCCACCGCAAAGTATTTGTTGAATTGCTACTAAAAAGACAGCAAAAAAAAACACGTTACAAGTCTGAACACAACAAAGAAACGCCGCAATAGACACTTTGCGTTGTTAATTCACGCAGACCTAATAGACTGCATAACAACGTTCAGCGTTACCGATTTACATAGCTGTTGTGTCAAGCATCATCGGTTGGCGAAGAAATGGATGCTGACTTAGACTCACAAGACAAACATATTTCGCTTGAAGGCTCACTCGGACTCAGGCTCACCAAACTTTCTTCAACCACATGTAGTCGTACTTAGACTCGGTGTAGTTTTTGCTGACCGCGGACGCACACGGTTGGAAATTCACTAACATATTACTAAGTTGAACTTACTCAGACACAGGAAAGTACACTCATGAGTCTGATTGATATGTATCGTTTAACTTCATGAAACCACCATATGATTATAAGAGACGCTGTAGTGGAGGGCTCTGGAAACTTCGACCACCTGGGGTTCTTTAACCTGCACTCAAATTTGAGCACACGGGCCTAAAATATTTTCGCCTCTATCGAAAGTCTGTTACTGTGCCTTTGCTTTTTCAATAATGGTAGCAGTGGTTTTTAGTGCCAATACCTCATGTATTCGCTTGTCTACGATATGATTTTATTTGTATTATTTTCAAACATGAGTAATGAGTTGTTTCATTTCAGAAGGGGCATTTCTATGAAATACGCGACTTGCACGAGTAATTTTTATCAAGATTTGCCTAAAAGAGTTCGAGAGTGGGAAAGGGGGGCATGATATGACATCCTGCCTCGTATCCACAAACATGAGGTAGGAGGTTGTAACATATCGTTAAGAAGTCTTACAATGCTGATAGTATTGCTGAATCGGAGTCGATGTGATAACAAATCGTTAATTAAAGATGGAGCTTACTCCGGCTCCCTCACATAGTATAGTTTGTGCTTAGGGTTCACGCGGACTCACCCGTTTTCACTTCAACCAGACTCATTCGAATTTAGACTCACAAAGCTTTCTTCAACCGGACTCACTCGGAGTCAAACTCACCAATATATTGTGGGCATTTAAAGCACGCTTCTTGATCACCTGTACAAAACCATCATCATCTAGTGTCCTTCATCTTCATAGTTAGTGAGGATGACCCTTGAGTCGGTTCTGTGCCTTGGAGGTGACTGTTTTGGCCACATCTTCCAGACCTAAAAGGCGTGTAAAGGACTTCGTCGCAAGTGGTGGAGGTGCTGGGTATTGATCCCAGTACTTCTCGCCCGCTTTACTTCCTGGAGCTTCGCTGAGGTCGCCGTCTGGGCTACGTGTCCACCAGCATACTGCAAGACGAATCCTCGGGTGCTTCTCCTTTTACCCCTCCGGCTGCGACTGCCGCAGCTCCTCACTCTTGGATCGTCAGCGGACCCCCTCGCGAGCCCCCTCTATTCGCTGGACTCCGAAACGAGGACGTGGACGACTGGATACACCAATATGACATAGTGAGTGCAAATAACCGTTAGGACGATCTGCACAAGCTCAGCCGCGTCTCCTTCTATCTTACTGACGTGGCGAAGACTTGGTTTTTAACCACCAGATCGACTTTTCCAACTGGAACGTCTTCAAAGAACGTCTGCGACAGTCTTCGCTACTCCGGAAGTTTGAGCTGGTCTGGCGAATAGAACACTTGATGGTCGAAAACAACAACTAGGCGAGGTCTTCTACCTCGTATATCGAGGATGTTCTCTCACTCTGTCCATGTATCAACGCCTCCATGACCGCGACAGACAAAGTGCGCCATCTGCTCAAAGGCATAGGGCCTGCTGCCTTCAACGCTTTGATCGTAAAGGAACCAAGTACCGTTGCTGACATTGAGGCTATGTGCCAGCGCCTGGACGAGCTCGAATCACCACGGCTGCAGCTGGAAAACTCTCCTACAGCCATCCCTGACAACCCTACTGTCGACCCCTCGTTACGATCCATGATCCGCAACATGATACGAGAGGAACTGCAGTCGCTCAGATTTCCAGTACGTCAGTTTTCTTCTGACACACCAAGTACAAATTAATGGGACGTCGTCAAGGAGGAGTTGGCGGCTATAACTGGTAATGCCTACACAGACCCTTATGTCTCCAAAGCTCCACTGACTTACGCGCATCCGCCGCAGTTACCCCAGCTTTCGTTCCACCGATACCGCCGACGACGACGCCAGCCCATCTTGCGTCCCTGGCACCCAGCACGCAAAACCAGCCTTACTGTGCACGACCGGCGCCAGCACACCTGGATTCCATAATCCCCAGCCCAGACAACCAGCCCTACTATCAATCATGGCGCCCGACGAGACCTACATGCTACTATTGCGGATATTGTGGACACATCGTACGTGTCTGTCGCAAGCGTCAGCGAGACGAGCACCGTGAGTTTGACACTTACGAACGGGATGACTATGCCATAGGAACCACTTTCCAGCAACGTCCTTACGCTAGCCTCACGGTCGCTCTTCCTCGCCATCAGTAACTCCTGAAACGGCTCCTCGCTACCGTGGTGCCAGACATTGCTCGCCGTCCCCTCTCCGTCGCTCTACGTCCGCACTTCGACCATCCTCTCAGTTCGCCGACCGTCGCCCGAAAAACTAAATTACGCAGCTTCTGGCAGAAAAGCTGCATCTAGCGAAGTATAAAAAACTCCTCCAGAACTCCGGAACATCCCCATAACATGATATCTGTTTCGGTGGAAGGAATAGAAGTGGAAGCATTATTAGACACTGATGCTAGTTTCTCAGTCATTCACAGAGATATGTGTGCGCGTCTCCGCAAAGTTACTACGCCCTATGATGGACCTACGTTGCTCGCTGCTCAAAGGGACGTTATCCGGCCTTCTGCCATGTGCACTGTTCGTGTCTACATTGATGTACTTCTCCTATATGTGGAATTTGCAGTGCTTAGTTCGTGTACTCAACTGCTAATATTAGGATGGGACTTTCTTTCAACAGCGTCCGCGTCCATCTGCTGCCGGCAACGCGTCCTACACATGAGCGATACCGCCTATTCGCTTCACGCAGATGACGCACCACATCGTTTTTATGCTACAGAAGACACTGAGCTATCTACTCACAGTCAGCGAACTGTTGCACTTCTCTCTGATGTCATTGACTGCGGCAATGTGCTCGTACAACCCTTCGTACGCTGTGTCACCAGAGGAATAGCCTTCGTATCAGGTCTGATACGTTTCGACGATGGCTTCGCATTAGTTTGCGCAACGAACCCGATGCCCGAAAAAATTCTGGTTCCAAAGGGCTTAACGTTGGCTTGCATCGCTACACCGGCGCCTTTCTCTGTGGTAACCTTTCAAGACGCTTCTCCTAAAGATCTTCCTGTTGCACGTTCTCCATCCACCTCCTCTCTCAAAACTACGACCAGCTCGGACCTGACCTCTTCGCAGACTCAACAACTGCTTGCCTTACTGACGAAACACGAAGCTTTGTTTGACGTCAATTCACCCGTATTTGCAAAGACCTGCGTCACCACGCATCGCATCGAGACTGAGGGTACGTCAGTCGTTCGTCATCGGCCATATCACGTATCAGTAGCTGAGCGGAAGGTTATTGAACAAACGTTGACGACATGTTGAGACGGAACATAATATGCCCCTCTGCTAGCCCGTGGTCATCACCTGTCGTCTTAGTTCGAAAAGAAGATGGTTCTGTGCGCTTCTTTGTAGATTACCGGGTGCTAAACAAGATTCACGCGCAAGGATGTATACCCTATGCTACGTATAGAAGACGCCTTGGATTCCCTACAGAGAGCTCAATACTTTTCGAGTCTCGATCTACGTTCGGGGTACTGGCAGATACCGATGCATGAAGACGATAAATACAGCATTTTCGACACCAGACAGACTTTACGAGTTCCGTGTAATGCCCTTCGGCCTCTGCAGCGCACCCGCAACATTCGAACGCATGATTGACACCATTTTGCGTGGCCTGAAGTGGAAATGAAAACTTGCCTGTGCTATTTCGACATCATTGCTTTTTCGTCAACCTTCTCTCAACACTTACACCGTTTTGATGAAGTCCTCATGTGCCTGGGTTTGGCTGGCCTTCAGCTGAACACAAAAAAATGCCGTTTGCCAACTAGACAAGGTATTAGGCCACATTGTGAGTAAGGATGGCGTTCGTCCCGATCCCGATAAAATATCGGCCGTTCTTCATTTTCCTCGTCCTGAAAGGACCAAGGACTTACGCAGTTTTCTCGGCCTGTATTCATGCTTCGCGATTCATGCGAGACTTTGCCTCAATAGCAGCACCTTTGCACAAATTACTCGGTTATGGTGTTCGTTTTGAGTGGTCTCCTGTCTGTGAATCAGCGTTTAGCCATCTGAAAAACGCCGTCACATCTGAACCAGTACTTCGCCATTTCGATGAAACAGCACCCACTGCATACTGACGCTAGCGGTCACAGAATCAGAAGTATTCTACTGCAGCACGATGAATCGTCACGTGAAAGGGTCGTTGCGTATGCAAGCCGCGTCCTGACGAACGCCGAGAAGAATTACACTATTACTGAACAGGAGTGTTTAGCTGTCGTGTGGCCAGTGCAGAAATTTTGAGCTTATCTACATGGCCGTCATTTCACCATAGTTACAGACCATCATGCCCTATGTTGGCTTTCCACACTCAAGAATTTGTCAGGACGCCTTGGTCGATGGGTTATACGTCTTCAAAAATACAACTTCACAATTACCTACAAGTGTGGTAAAAAGCACCAGGACGCAGATGCGCTTTCTCGCTGCCCACTTCCTACAGCGCCGTCCACTGCGTCCGCTACTTACTTCAGCGATGAGCGCTTGGATAGGCCTTCCACATCTGTTTCGTCTGTAGCCGTCATTGACAAGATCCCACCTGACGACCACGGCTCCATCATAACGCATCAACTCGCTGACGCTTACTGTAGACGCATCATAGATCGCCTTGAGGGGAAATCGCGACCGACGAATGCTTGCCTTCGGCGACAACTCAGAAATTTCAAGCTCGATAACCGCGTTCTTTACCACCACATCTATCACCCGGATGGTCAACGCTGGGTGCCCGTTCTGCTTCGTTCTCTTCGAGCCGATATTTTCAAGGCCTATTACGATGACCAGACTGCTGGTCATTTCGGTTTCAAGAAAACCTACGATCGCATTAAAGGTCATTTCTACTGGCCAAGGATGTCTGCTAGCGTAGCACAGTACGTCGCCTCTTGCAACCTTTGTCAGCACCGAAAGCTTCCGACATCACCTCAATGCGCAGAGCTACAGCCACTTCCATGTTCGTCGGCACCATTTAAAGTCATTTGCATCGATCTATATGGTCCCCTTCCCATGACTCCAAGTGGCCATCGATAGATAGTGACAGCTGTCGACCACTTGACACGTTACGTTGAAACTGCCTTGGTGATTTCGGCCTCCGCTTCTGACGTGGCTACATTTATGCTGGAAGCCTTGATCTTGCGTCGCGGTGCTCCTCGTGTCATCCTGAGCGACCGTGGAAAAGCTTTCCTTTCGCAAATTTGGAAGAATTGCTTGAAGCATCCGGCACCAGTCACAAAACAACCTCCAGCTATCACCCCCAAACCAACGGGCTCACTGAGCGTTTTCATCGAACTCTGTCCGACATGATAGCTATGTACATGGAGCCATACCACACCAACTGGGATGTGATTTTGCCGCTCGTAACGTTCACCTATAATACCGCCGTACAACGCACAACTGGCTACTCGCCATTCTTTCTTGTCTATGGCCGATCGCCATCTTCCTTCCTGGACGTCTCGTTCTTGACAGCCCCCGTTACACCATCTGCATCATCCTGTGAACAATATGTGTCCCACCTCCATCACTGTCGCCAGCTCGCCAGACTTAACTCAGAGAAGATACAACAATCCCATAAAAATCTGCATGACGCATCTCATGCCACTGTGACCTTCCACTCCGGTGACGAGGTGCTACTCTGGACACAAGTTAGCACTCCTGGATCGTGCGACAAATTTCAGTTTCGGTTCCCTGGCCCCTACACAGTCTTAGAGCAGACCTCACCCGTTAACTATCGCGTTGAACCTGTGATTGCTCCAAGTGACCGGCGCTGTCGTGGTACCAAGATAGTGCATGTCTCGCGTATGAAGCCTTTCGCAAGGCGTTCTCTGCATCTGTGTGTTCCGGCCAGGATGGCCGCTCTCATGCGCGGGGAATGAGTGTGGGCATTTAAAGCACGCTTCTTCATCACCTGTACAAACCCATCATCATCTAGTGTCCTTCATCTTCATCGTTAGTGGAGATGACCCTTGAGGCGGTTCTGTGCCTCGGAGGTGACTGTTCTGGCCACATCTTCTAGGCCTGATAAAGGCTTCGTCGCAATATTACTAACACAAACTCACTCACACTCACACTCACTACTCGATGTAAGACTTCATGACCTTGTGTGAGTTTATTCATGAGTGTCCTTACCAAAGTATGCTGAGCAGAAATGCGAGAGCGCTCTATACTAACCATTCAACGTGTTGTGCTAGCGGATTGTTAGCACACTATGCAGCTGGTCGCGCAAAAATGTGTGATAATGTGGCTGTGACGTCATCGTCTTGCGCAGTAATGATGAATATTTGGTTAATCTTGACTACGAAGCTTCACAAGTCTCTAACCGTAATACGCGCTGTTCAACATGGAGTAAGCAGCTGTAGATGCAGAATAAGACGCTTGATGAACATCATGATGAATACCACGTTCCGTGACACGAATCGGTCGGGACCGAATGGGATCGCGTACGCAGGCTTTGAATGACCAAGGTTCTGCCTACAACTAGAAAATGATAACACGAATGAGGTGCTTCATACACGCAAATTATACCCTGTTTGTCGTCACCATCTTCAGGTTCGCATTGCCTTGGTTTTACCCTGAGAAAGCGCACACGCACGTGTCTCCATTTGCGGTATATACAAGCTTATGATGAACGTGTACAGAACATTTGATATGATATGTAACAAAGAGTCAAATGCACAACTGAGAAGTGAAGTGAGAATACAGCTGTGAAGGTGGAAATCTCCGGAGCCATTCGTGCCTGGTAAAGTGAGCGTTGTTTCGACTGATTGTAAAATAAGTAGCCAATAAATTGATCGTACATGTACAGTCGGCCCAATATTTAGCTATCGTGCATGAGTGACAGTTCGTTTTGCGTATCTGTGCCATACGACCGAATTGAGTTTCAAAAAAGGTGAGAACAAGTGTACGGCCACAAAGCTCGTGTCCACCAAGAAATTTTGTAACTTCGTTCCGCAATATGGCGCTGAGAGACAAAAAAGTGGCCGCTGCGCACAATAGTTAACGTTTTGGTTGGCTAGACTTTCCAACGCATTTAGGCGTTTCAAAACACAGGTCAGATTGCTTTCTCCTAACTTGATGCCATGCGATTTTCTTGTGAGAGGGAGCAGCAACGTGCAGGTATAGCTCAAACATCTTTTGCACTGTAACCGCAGTTCGCTTTGTCAAGATTCCTACTTTTTCTGAAGCGTAGATTGACGGATAAAGCTTTCTAGCTCTTTATTATTTCTGGAAACCATGCCTCGACACCAAAAAAAAACAGGGGAATGTCTATTGTGCATGATGCATATCGGCTTGCGCGCGGCTCTTTTTGCACTATCCAGTGAGGGTCAGGGCTGCAATGAGGGCACCGTTGGCAGTGTTTTTCGCAGCGCACCCAGGGCAAATTTGGAAGTCTATATATAGGAATACATCTGATTAATCTCAAGAAATGTAATGTACGGTCATATTGTATCAGGAAAGAAGAGAAAAACAGCAAGAACGACACGCGAATGCTATCTAAAAAATTCGCCTCGTATATGCATGTCAATCTGCAAATGTCGTCGAAAGACGATAGCCTTGCGTGTGGAGAGAGTGAACAAACATTTATTTTATGTTCTGTGCAAGAAATCGGTGAATGGTGTTCTGGAGGCGCTGCATTAGAGTGCCTCGAGCGTGCAGTGGAGGCGAACGAAGCGCATCAAATCACGTCACACGTGAGATATAAGCGCTATCTGGCAGTTTTGTTGGAAAACAAGACGCGTGGCTCTGAGACGGGCGTGTGCGTCTGTCTCACACGCACGTATCAGAGGTGATAAGGTGTAGAATGCAAGGTGACGGGTAGGTGCCACCACCGTGTCGTCCCAGCAAAGCGTTGGAAACACTCGCCCTTTCGTGCAATTGTTGCGTGGTCAGCGCAGCGTGAGAACGCTATGGTTCTTAGAATTACTTAGGATGTCTTTTCTAGTAAAAGACGCACATACAGAATATATTACGTGTCGGTATGCTGTCTCAGATATGCACAATAACTGCCTTTTAATTGACAATTTTGCAAGTATGAACGCTGAACCTTGAGCAAACATTGATGGGCGCTGCGGATAGGGTTGACCGTTTGGCGCATCGACTGGGGCAAGTTTCAGAGTAACCATACCGTAAAGCATGGACGAACAGAAAAATGAACAGACAGACAGATAGACAGACGACAGACAGACAGACAGACAGAGCAAAATGTTTGCGTAGAAGGTCCCCAAGAAAGACTATCGTCTTTAATACTTGTCAAACACCATGGCTTAGCAAGGCCCAAATCCGAAAATTGGCAAATTAGAAGTATTTTCAATGCGCAGGTCTGTAGCTGAAAACGGTAGGAAAATATTGACATGCGTTGGCATTACTTCCAAAGTCGGCGTCAGGTATCGCAAATGGTGCACCACTGATAAACACTGGTAAGCATACGCGTCGGCGGTCACGGAAATGCACTCACTAGCATAAGTATCGGTGTTTGTTTAAGACGACATGGACGACGAACTTCTGCTTTTTATTTTTTGTATTTTGCTGGCAGTGAAGAGGCTCGCAATAAAGCCTGCAGTATTTTCAATAGTGACTCATTCGATCGAGCTCAATGGCATGAACGACGTGTTTAGCATTGGAGAAAGAAATCACCGGCGGCGGAATGTTCAATAAGCGTGTTTTTGGGCCGCAATTAAATGTTGCCCATTGAAGAAACGCCAAGCATCGCTTCTTTGTAACGGCGCGTTGCAAAACGAAGAATAGAAGGAGAGAGGCCAATTGTACAGCGAATTTACTGCGCACTCCCCTTCGTGTTCCTTATCTTGGCTTGGACCATCTTGTTTCGTTGAAATGAACTTTAAGCAACTCGCGAAATTAACAAACTTACAACGTCTCACCAGTGGTGCTTTTTCACGTTGCATACAGGACGATACTAATTATAAAGACGTAGAAAGTAATAAGCATGTTTCTAACTTCCATTTGAAGGCGCCATTCGATAAGCTTCCGCGAATGATCGCCAGCATAACACCGGAACGTGACACATTCTGCCTTGCTTTAAAAATTGGACGTGTCTAAATTGTGAAGCAAATTAATTTATTCGGTATTATTGATGTCGCTGCTGGCTTTGAAGTAGTGTCCCCTTTGTAGCAACCGTTTTTAACATCGATACTTCCTATAGCGGCTGCTGACAATATCACTGATTCAAGTCGTTGTTCTTTAAAACGAAACTGTTAAAGACAGTCGTAATTGGTGCGGCCTGACAGGTATGAACCATGAAAA